>JAJLWI010000118.1:0-40365 GCA_030674215.1 Kodamaea nitidulidarum | reverse complement strand
TATTCTATGTATTCTGCTATTTGTATTCTATGTATTCTGCTATTTGTATTCTATGTATTCTGCTATTTGTATTCTATGTATTCTGCTATTTGTATTCTATGTATTCTGCTATTTGTATTCTATGTATTCTGCTATTTGTATTCTATGTATTCTGCTATTTGTATTCTATGTATTCTGCTATTTGTATTCTATGTATTCTACCATTTCTATTCTTTCATGTGTATTCTATTCTACCATTTCTCATTGTCTTCACAAATTCCTTTCATCCTCTTTATTCTCATTCTTTTTATTCACCCTGTTTATTCTCATTCTCTTTATTCTCCCATTCTCATGAATCCTCATTCTTCACAGTAATCTCATAGTTTATACACTTACCCACGCATATAGATCTCTATATATTGTATTACTCACTCACTCATTTAGATATCTCTATATAATATAGTCACTCACTTCACTCACTTTACTCGCTTCGCTCGTGAAGTTCGTTCCCAAAATCTTTTATCATTTCATCATGTCTGAACCAATATTATCATTCAAGAAAAGTCGGGTCAATTCACCCGTCACACCCTCCTCTTCAACACAAGGGTCCCCGGCTACTGTGCCCTCCGAAAGAAAGTCTCTGCGCAGAAAAGCGTTACAGGAGTTCTACAAGATCAACAACGATGAACCAAAGCCTGATGAATCAAAAGTCGCGAACACCCCACTTCTCACATCAGAACAAGACTTCAACACGTACATACAGAATCACAGCATCGAAGAGATACTCAAGTACCGCAACTCCGTGGCCAGCAAGTACAACACCAACAGTCTGGACAAGAAGGAGATTGTGTACGACAATTACTACGAGTTGATTCGCCTCAACCAGGCGTTGAAACGGTTGCTGTCGCTGCAAAAAGCGACTACAGGTATTGGGATACTCGCAGGCGAGCCCGAGAAAGTGGATATTGATGGGGCTTTGGCAGATCTTGATGCGTTTGTTCGGGACGAGTGTGTCAAGTTTACAGGGAATTTTGAGGAGACGATTGGGCGGTTGAGGGAGGGGAGGAGTTGGGAGTAACTGAACCAATTTCAGGAGCGAAGCGAGTGAAGTGAGTGAACCTACGTCCTAGTACGTAATAACTTCAACTGAATGAACTCATCCACTAGAAGAACTTTAACTGGATAAACGGGACTAGTGAACTTTTATCAGCTGAACAAGCGAGTGAAGTGAGTGAATTATATCATTACAAAAGTTTCATTAAATGAACTGAACGAGTGAAGTGCGCGAACTTATATCATTGACTGAACGAATTTCAGGAGCATTTTTAGTGAAGTAAGTGAACCCACGTACTAGAAGAACTTTAACCGAATGAACTGAACTAGTGAACTTAAAAAAATGCCTTTTCACTCCTTATCAAGAAGAGTGGAGCTTTATCGCTGCTTCTCCAACAGAAAAGAGAAGAAGAAGGGGAAGGGAAAAGAAAGGGGGAGGGAGGATCTGGTTCAAGATGCGGCTCGCGATTTGAGAGAAAAAGCGAAGATAAAGATGGCAAGTGTATGGTTAAAGGAAGGAAAAGTGATAATTTGGAGAGAATGACTGAGTGGGAGGGTTGGGAGAGGAGTGAAAAACAGAAGATCTGGAAAGAGTGAGTGAAAAACAGAAGATCTGGAAAGAATGAGTGAGTATAGGAAGAGCTGATGAGGATGAATATATTAGGGAGCACCAGAAACTATTCGTGGGCATCAGCTAGTGAATATTAGGGAGAACCAGAAACTAGTAAAGTCTAGTGAGTATCAGCTAACCAGTGAATAGAGAATATCTGCTGAATATAGAGACAAGCTGGAGAGAAATGAAAAGAAAGAAGAGCAGATTACATTTGTTGAGCTAGAATAGAGGAGGTAAATATCGAGAGGTAAGAATTAATACAGTAGTGGAGAAAAAAAACGACCACCTTGACATTGCACAACTTGTATCGTGCTCAAATCTATAATACATTAAGTGTCACTTCTGTAGTGCGATTACAGCTAATCCGACTTGCACATATCTAGCTTGAACCGAGTAGTTCAGTCACTCGTTCAGTTATCTCTGTAATTTAAGTTAATTCGCTAGTCCAATCAGTTCGCTCATTCAGTCATCTCTTTATAATTTGAGTTAACACACTCATTCAATCATCTCTATAATTTAAGTTCACTCACTCATTCAATCATCTCTATAATTTAAGTTGACTCACTCACTTCACTCACTCACTCATTTTCATACAGTTCGCTTATTCAGTTCGCTCATTTAGTCATCTCTTTATAATTAAGTTCACTCAGTTCGCTCATTCAGTTCGCTCATTCAGTTCGCTCATTCAGTCATCTCTTTATAATATAAGTTCACTCGTTCAGTCATCTCCATGTAATATAATTTTCACTCACTCACTTCACTCGCTTCACTCGTTCAGTTCGCTCGTTCATCACAAATCATCCACATTATGATTCTTAAACTTCTTACCCGATCTGTCAACCGCACGAAACTCCATTCGCAGCCCAACAATAGTATACGACATACACTCTTCCTCACTTCCCGGCAACAACACATCGAATGAAAATAGCGAGCCCTTTTTCGCAACCACCTTCAACCCCCCAACCATCTCCAGTGGGGAAATATCACCACTTTCACTATCCTCGCTCCACTCTTTCAGGTCTCTTCCTCTCGGGCAGCACATCACAAACAGATATTGCGCATCGCAAACAACTATGCCACGTAAACCCACAAGGTTCGTATTTCTAGATTCGACTACTGTCATTAGACACCCATTGTAGTCCGCAGAAGAGAGCCTTGGTAGAACCATCTGTGGGCCGTGGATCTGGCCGTTCGGAAATAACAAGTCTTGCATATACTTTTGCCAAAGGCTATTCATTTGAATAAACTCTTCAAAGGTTGGAATACCGTAATGGTCGATCATCTTCTCAATAGGAAAAGGCTTATGGTTGGGGGAACCTGATCCACTCTGTTTTCCCTTTTGAGCTCTTCTATGCTGTTGTATCTTTTTGCTCAATCTCTTTTGGTTCGCAATAGTTGTCGAGATGTATGTCTTGAGCTGAGTCCTGGTAGTATACTTGCGCTTCTTAGTGAGTATCTTGTCAATAGGTTTAACTTCAACCGGTGGGTCCTCGGACTTTGTGCGCTCACCGAAGATGAGGTATGGTTTCTGGCCCCCATTTTGTGAGTAACGAGCCTCCAAAAGCTCCTCTATCTTCTTTTTTGAGTCGTAGGACCGCGCAAGGAACTGTCTTTCCACTGTATCTATCATTTGTACTTGTGGGGGCTATGGTAGCGGGTGCTGATACTGAGTATAAAATTAAGAAAAATACATTTGAGAAGACGTTAATTTGATTTTGTTGATAATACTTTTGAATCGAATTACCAGAACTGAAGACAACGGTGATTTACTGAAAAGTCAGACAACGGTTACTTCTTGATAGATCAGACTACGGTAAAATACTGAGTTGATAAAAGAAGATCTGAGTTGGTAAAAGATTTGAGTTGATAAAAGATCTGAGTTGGTAAAAGAAGATCTGAATTGGTAAGACACGGATCGAAGATAAACAGATCTGAATTGTGAAAGACACGGATCTAATTGTGGTAAACATTCAGATCTGAATCGTAAAAACAACCATCAACAACCTATCTACTACCTAATCCTATTAGCAAAAAGTCCGGCTGGAACATGCTCCGCTTCGTCAATCGTTCAATTCTCCCTCTGCGCCGCTGGCTCAGCAACATACAAGTTCCTTTCCAAGATGACTTAACCCCAGTGGACGATGATTTTGGACTTGCAGACTTCCAGCATTACAAGGAGTCCGAAGACATCATACGTCGTAAGAAGCAAATGGCGGATCCAAGTGCAGAAGTGAGGGCATTGATACAAGAGAGAATAGGAAAGGGTAATTTGGAGAATAAGCAAAAATCACAAGCACCAAAACAGGTTAATGCTACCCAGACTGAAGTAACAAATCAGACTAAAGTTTTCCAGACTGAAGCACCAAAACAGACCCATTCCCAGCCCGATGCTTCAAACCAAACCCAAACCTCCCAGCCCGAATCTTCCCTCTCTCACTATGCCATGCTCAAGAAACCACTCATTTTCCACTCGAAAATGACCGACCCATATATCAATCTCGCGGTTGAAGATTACATCTATAGCAAAATGCCCATTCCAACCGAAGGGAACTACAACCGTTTGCTCTTCTACGTCAATCTGCCGTGCGTAGTGGTGGGGAAGAACCAAAATCCGTGGAAGGAAGTCAATCTCCCTCTCTTGCAATCACTCCAGATTCCACTTGTGCGCAGACGGTCTGGCGGTGGGACAGTTGTCCATGACTCTGGGAATGTCAATTACTCGTTTATGACCACCAAAGAGGCTTTCGATAGGTTCACCTTCGCCGAGGTGGTTGCAAAAGCCGTGAATAAGTGCGGAGGCACACAAATTAAAGTCAACGAGCGCGGCGATCTCGTCACAGCGGAAGACAATCTCAAAATCAGCGGCCTGGCATACAAGTTGAGCAGGGGGAAGTCGTACCATCACGGCACGATGCTTCTTTCGCTGAAACTCGATGTTTTGCGGAGCTTATTGCACAGAGACACCAGCAAGTTGGGTGTGGTTGATGCTATGAACTCAATCAGCTCAGTTCCGGCAAAGGTGGGGAATCTTGGTCTTGAGGAGAAGACCTTCATGACAGCTGTGGGCGATCTTTTCGAGGCAGAATATGGCAACACGGCTTCGGAGGATGTTTTCGACCAAGATGCCATGTTTGGGTTTGATCAATTCATGCCGCGGGTGCAGACTGTTGAGGTTACTGCGGATATGCTTCCTTCTGAGGTGCACTATACTGCCAAGGAGCTCCGGGCGTGGTCATGGAGATACGGGAATACGCCTCGGTTTTCGCACTCGATCACTAACCACCAGTTGGGCTTCACGGTGAAGTTTCTCGTGGGCAAGGGCGCGATTGTGGAGAGTATTGAGATCGAGCACCATGGAGAAGTTAACGAGGAGATTGAGGATTGTTTTGAGTACTTGAGGGTATTTGTTGAGGAGAACTCTTTGGAATACACGGGGAGTAATGTTGCGGGTTTTGTGACGAATGACGAGGTGAGTGACTGGTTAGGGATGGCGATAGATGGGAGTGTATAAGTGAACATTCAGTATAAAGGGGATAGCTGAACAAACGAACTGAACGAGCGAAGCGAGTGAAGTGAGTGAGTGAGCCTTCAGTATAAGGGAGATAGCTGAACGAACGAACTGAACTTGCGAAGCGAGTGAAGTGAGTGGGTGAGTGAGCGATGAGTCTGTGAACCCTCATCACAAGGATAGACGCTGAATAAGCGAGTGAATGAGTGAACTTTCATGAGATTAAGCAGGAGACTAAGAATTGACCCCCAGAGTAAATGGAGAAAGACTGAAAACCAAATACGAACAGTTGGAAGTCAAAAACATAGAATAGACTGAAGATAGAGCACAGATAGAAAAATATGACGTTGTTAATAGAAGATGAAATAGGTGACATATGATGTTAATAGAAGGTGGAAGTGGTGACATATGACGTTATTAGTAGAAGATGAAAGAAGTGACACCAAGATCGCGAGTGAAGTTTGTTCGATCAAATCTCTTCTATAATGTAAGTTCACTCACTCACTCACTACTCATTCAATCACTACTCATTTAATCACTACTCATTTAATCACTACTCATTTAATCACTACTCATTCAATCACTACTCACTCACTCACTCACTTCACTCGCTTCGCTCGTGAAGTTCGTTCGTTCGCTCGTAAAGTTCGTTCGTTCGCTAGTGAAGTTCGTTCGTTCATTTGATCGTACGCACATGCTTCGTCTACCTATTCCCGATTTGACTTTTGTGGAACTTGGTGGTTTGTAGATCATTCTTGTATGCATTTGTACCACATTTTTTGTACTTGACATTGCTGTAGTTTTGTGCCAACACTCATCCAAATACACAGTTTCATAAGTTCTATAAGTTCTCGCTATTTAATAAGGCCCTTCCTCACAGGTATTCAGACTGCCAAGATGCACTCTCTAATCTACAGTTCTTTTCTTATACCCTTTTATAGTTGTAGTTCCTGCCCATATATACTAGTACCCACCTCCACTGTACCCACCACCACTGTACTCTACCCATATACACTTTACCACTTCCACTATACACTCCCACTACACACAAACATAACATATCCCCACTCTCCCCTCTCCCTACACATCCACTCCACACCTACCCTTCTCATACCTTAATTCAGTCTTCATTCGTTCAGTAATAACTTCACTATTCTAAGTTAACCATACTAAGTTTACTCACTCACTCACTCATTCACTTATCTCAATCAATTTAGCACTCACTCACTCACTCACTCACTTCACTCACTCACTCACTCACTTCACTCGCTTCGCTCGTGAAGTTCGTTCGCTCGTGTCCTTTTGCGTCAACTCTCCTGATCCTTTATAGCGAGCCTTTCACTCATTGCTGTATCCAATACAACTCTACACCACGTCTTCCACATCCCAGTAAACACAACCCATCCCCCTCTTTCTGCTGCTCTCCACTCGGCCTCCACTCGGCCTCCACTAAATGAATACCCATGGAAATCTGGGGTTTTAGCTTTTTTTTCACTTGTGATAATGGGGAAAGAGGGGTAGTATAAGTATTGGGAAATTCCACCAAATTTCATCAACATGCTTCGCTCAATTCGCTTCTTTTCGTCTTCTCCAGCAAGGCTCGCTAACTACGGTTTCATTGGCCTCGGCCAAATGGGCCAGCACATGGCCCGTCATATCTACAACAAGTTAGAACCCAATGATAAGTTGTACGTGTATGACACGGTTCCTGCCGCTGTGGACCAATTTTTATCAACGGTTCGTGAAATCACCCCGGCAAACACGGATCTTGTCCAGCCATTGCCCACCATCAAGAGCTTCGTCACGGATGTAGACAAGCAGTTGGACTATATTGTCACAATGGTTCCTGAGGGTAAACATGTCAAGGCCATTGTGGAGGAGTTACTCGCCACATACAAGGAACAAAAGGATATTTCTTCCACAAACACTGTGATTTGTGATTCTTCCACCATCGACATTCCAACCTCCATTGAGATCAACAAGATGGTCAAGACCCAGATCCCCCACTTTGACTTCATCGACACCCCTGTATCGGGAGGTGTTGCCGGTGCACGCAAAGCCACGCTCTCTTTTATGCTTTCACGCGCAAACCACGAGTCTATTTCCCCTTCGTTGGTGGTTTTGTTGAACAAAATGGGTGCAAATATTTTTCCGTGCGGCTCGAACCACGGTGCAGGTTTGGCTGCAAAATTGCTGAACAACTACTTGCTCGCAGTGACCAATTTGGCTGTTGCTGACTCGTTCCAGTTGGCCAAGTCGTTTGGCCTTGATCTCCAGAAGTATGCCAAGTTGGTTGCGGTGTCGACTGGTAAATCTTGGGCCTCGGTGGACAACTGCCCTATTGAGGGAACCTATCCACCGGAGCAGAACATGCCTGCGGATGTGGGTTTTCAAGGTGGGTTTGTGACCAAGTTGACGCGCAAGGACTTGGTGTTGGCAACACAGCTGGCTGCGTTCAACAACCGCTTTTTGTTTTTGGGTGATGTGCTGAAGCACTGGTATGATCAGGCGTGTGAGCGTGAGGATATTGCCAACAGAGACTTGGGTGTTTTGTATGAGTGGTTGGGTGATCTTGAGCAGGATGCGGAGGGTAATTTGGTTGATGTTAAGAGGAAGGAGTAAAAGCAAGCGAACTAACGAACTTTACGAGCGAAGCGAGTAAAGTGAGTAAGTGAGTGAGTAGTGATTAAATGAGTAGTGATTGAATGAGTAGTGAGTGATCGAGTGAGTGAGTAGTGAATCTAACTAGTGATCTAATGACCAGTGCATATCACGAAATGTGCAAACTGAATGACCCAACTAAACAAGTGAATACCTTCAAAATGAGTAAGTAGATGAGAAAGAATCACAGTGGAAACGTAGAGATTGCTGAAGATACAAAAATGAGGTAAATTTTCATATCCATTATGAACTGAATTTTAACTGAGTTGTTTGGTTGATGTCTAGGATTACAGGTTGGGTGAGCAGATGCATGTACGCACTCATCTGCATTTTCGGGAACTGTTCACTTATGTATATTTAGTTTTCTCACAATTCATTGTCTATTTCACTACTCACTTATATCTACACTTTTGGCTGACTCACTCATTCTCAATGTTACATTCATTATGACTACTTACTCACTCATTCTCAATGTTATATAATAAGTTTGAGTCACTAACACACTTCACGAGCGAAGAATCTACTATAACAGTGCCACCGAGAAGCATCGCCAACCATTAATTTATAAGCCAGACAGCATTCTCATTTGTCTTCCGAGATGGCCATCTCAGATTACTCACTATATCACGTACATAGAATAATATTTCAAGTTCAGTCAGTAAGTCAGTAAGTCAGTAAGTCAGTAAGTCAGTAAGTCAGTAAGTCAGTAAGTCAGTAAGTCAGTCAGTAAGTCAGTAAGTCAGTAAGTCAGTCTGTCACTTCACGAGCAAAGCTAGTGAAGTGAACTTTCACTCCACAAAACCCCACAAAATCATTTCCCCACAAAACCCCACAAAATCCCCAGATGAGATTACAAACCATACCAGATTACTTTGGTGTATATCCCGAGTTTCAGAGTTTTGAGCCTATACACTCCCGGGTTACTCAAACGAAATATATATTTTAATCTAACAAAGACTACTGTATTTGAGTTTATATTCTCGAACTGACGAAATCTTTGAGACTTTTAAGTTGGACTTTCTATAACCAATGAAGCCAGTGAGGCTACTATATTTGACCAGACCTCGTCAGTAAGACTACATATGGGTGTCACTAAGTAATATCTTTTCGTTTACATTTGAATGTTACCAAATTCGACTAAATCTTAACTCACTTAAAGGCATTTGAGTATACTTACTGACTATATTTCACTCACTGATTCAGTAATGCTGGGTATTGGCTCTATAATTGAGCCTCAAGGAAAAAACACCCTTAGGGTCAGAAGAGCTTGAACTAGGTCCATTACGGTTTTCCGGCATATTTCTCGAGGAAAAATAAACTCTTCCCTTCAATTCTGACTACACGCTATAGTTTCCCATTCTATTCCCATTTTAAGTGATCCTGACATCTGCACAGGTTTTATGATGTTTTCCAGTGTGTAATCAATTAGCTTGCGCTGATCAAGTTTGTACTAGCTGTACATTTTCAGCTCTTTTGTATTTGCCAGTGTTCTTTAATAGTACTGAGTATCTCATTAACGTACTCTCACGGTACGCCTCATAGCAAGTCTCGTCTTATGCCTTCACTTGTTCGGTAAATACAAGATGTGAACTCACCCACTCACTCACTCATTCATCCACTTACCCATTCAATCACTCAATCACTTCATTCACTCAATCACTCATTCAATCACTTCACACGTTTGCATATTCAGTTAGCTCTCCTATGATGTAAGTTCTCTCACTCACTCACTTCACTCGCTATGTTCGTGAAGATCGTTCGCTCATTCAGTTAGCTCTCCTGTGATATAAGTTCTTTCTCTCACTCACTTCATTCGCTATGCTCGTGAAGATCGTTCGCTCATTCAGTTAACTCTTTTATGATGTAAGTTCACTCACTCACTCACTTCACTCGCTATGCTCGTGAAGATCGTTCGTTCATTCAGTTCATTCGATCGTTCAGATTCCTCTGATATATGAAAGTTCACTCACTCACTCACTTCATTCGCTTCGCTCATTCAGTTCGCTTGTTCGCTCGTTCATATAACCAACTCATCCTTCTTCCTCTCCATCGTACCCTGCAGATCATCCGACTCATCGCGCTCCTCCATAGGATTCTTCACCGTCACCCCAAAAGTCTTTGCTGGTGACATCCTATCACGCTCAAATGGATCGGCAAACTGGTAGTGCTTCTTCAAGTGCGGGTTGCGCAAACCCAGAAGGTCGCCCGCACCGCCGGCAGTGTCGGGCCCCCCGAGATCGCCGCCTCCTATGAGGTCTACTTTCTGCATGGACACGAATGGATGACTGTTTCTGCGGCCAAAATCAAGGGCCAAGGTGTTGATGCTGCCGTTGCGCAAGTACGCGTTAACGTGGAAAGGATCGTTTTCATCGGCACGGAAGGAGTTGACAGAAGTCAGGGATAAATTGAGAAGAGGAATGGTTTGCTCGTGAGGAGGGTTCATCGACAGTAACGACTCCGACGATGACGACGACCTTATGGACTTTTTTCTCACTGGAGAAAACGCACGCATAGGACGAACTGGCAGACCTGTATAATCGGTGAGATCCTCTCCAAGCACAGCCGAGGCATCAGAACCGCTTTGCGGTGGGGGATGGAGGCGTACAGACGGTATGGATGAGGATACAACTTGGTGCTCGCCTTGAGAACGTGAGGGAGAGTCGCCATGGGGAACGTGCGTGGGGGACAAGGAGTCGATGTTAGAGCCTCTTTCGTGAAGGGGGGTTTTGGGGCTTCCATTACGTTCAGAATCAAAGCTTTTTTTGGAGATGCCTTCGCTTATCATTTCATTAGATTGATTTTCTTGGCCAGAGTCCAGGTGGTCCGGAATCTGTATGTCTTTCTTTATTTGGTTTCCTTTACTTTCTTCTCTCTCTTCTCTTTGCCCTCCTTCTCTCTCTCTCCCTTTCCTTTCTCTCCCTTTCCTTTCTCCCCCTCCTTCTCTTTCTCCCCCCTCTTTATCCCGTGTTTCCCCTCTCCCCATCAACTGTCCCCGCAACAAGTCACGGATTGGAGCATCAACAGTCTGAGGCGCCGGAACCATGTTCACGTCCAGCAATACCGGCTCCATCATTCCACCCTCGTCAATGCGCAACGGTGACAAGGATAATGCGCGGTTTTTGCCCTCGGTGTACGCCGGGGGTGCATTCTCATCAAAGCTCGGCGGTGCATAGCTTGGTTTGCGAAGAAGGTGGATCGGACGCTGGAGCGGCAGCGCCGCCGGAGAAAACGTGCCCGGATGCGGCAACGCTTGCGGAGAAAGCGAAAGAAGATCTTCGGTCTTCTCAGGCGCATACAAGTTCGAAGACAAGTGCATATCAGCAGCAGACTCAGATGTCGATGGGAGAATGTGCAGAAACGAGTCCACAGATGGTGAGTGCCTGAGTCCTGCAGAGAGGAAATCTCTTCCACGGGCATCGGAAGAAGCAGGGTCGTTTGCACTCACGGCTTGCACGTTGGGACTGGTGGGAGGAGTGGGAACCACCATCGTGCCGTTATCGTACGCCGGGAGCATGGTGTTGCCGTGCGCAGCCAAGGGCGACAATACGCGCAATGGCAGGTCGATCAGGATCTCGTAGTGCTTGCGCTTGTCTGTGTCTGGCTGCTTGCGCAGGATACGCAAACAGATCTTGATCCAGTGGTGCGCCTGAATGTTGTCGAGCGAGGTGTTTGGGTGGATAGTATGGTTGTGTTTGCCCGTGAGCTTCTGAGGAACATACAACTGGAACTCGAGCTCCTTAGGGAGCACCTCGAAGTTCTCGTCGTCAACATCGCCCTCCGACAACAACGACTGGCCCTTGGCCGCCTTGTGCTCCAATAAGAGGAATTTTTTCTGCGGCTCCATCCGGTGCACCTTTTTGTTGCGGCAAAAGTACTCCATGTTCTCGGTAAGGTAAACGCGCACACGGTGAAGTGCAACTTTTCCCCACAACGGCACAAAGCGAAATGCCAATGGGAGATACAGGTTTAGCACAATGGATTTGGCACCAATTACAATGTCATACCGAAGCTGGTCTTCCCAGTCACGGGTGATAACAATGGGCTCGTTTTCCTCGAGATTGTGCTCACTCGGCACACGAACAATTTCGATGGGGAGCCGCGCAGTAATGTTGCTCTTGAATGCGCCCGTTCTTGCTACTAAGGCCTCGAGTGTGTAGCCCACCTCGCCAAAGGTGCCCGAGCATGTTTCCGGAATACCGGGTCTGAGCGGATGCTCAAAGTTGTATATGTAGTCTCCCGGCACAAACATGCCGGGTTCCGAGTTTGCGGGACCGGAGATCACGGTGGTGATGTCGGATGTGTGATCTGGTGATGGTGAAACCGCACGACGCATAAAACCTGGCGATAAGCTGCGGAGGAAGCTCCCTGACAGCGGTATTTCCTGCGATTGCCTACTCAGTTCCGGGTGAAGATCGAGATCATCTGTCTCTGTCATTTCTGTGTAGATGTCTGCTGCATTGTTTGGGAGTGTGTTTCCCTGTTGGTAGAAGGGCCAGGTGTGGGAGACAATATCGTTGATTTCCACATGCACGGTTTTCTTTGGTGGGATACCTTCAGGCCAGTGGGTTTTTTCATGTCCCTTGAATGTGAGCGAGATGGACTTGATGCGTGAGGGTTTGAGGACACGTATTAGGAGGCACCCTCTAAGGATTGCAGGAGGTCTGTTTTCGTACTCATGGGTCTCGAATCCCTCCACAAAAATGTTACTTTCCGTGGGGATTATGTAGACCTGGATGGAAGACGTGGCTGCTGTGGGCTTTTCAGGTAGCTGGGGGGTGTAAGCCACGTCGGGGACGTCCTGGCTGCTGGAAACTAGCAGCAGTGGCGGAAAGAGCGGTGAGTTCATGGAGAAAAAAGTTGGCCTGATTAGTGATTAGTTGAGATACAGGTGAGTCAGCGATACCGAGGTATGATTTTGGTGTAGGGGAGAGGTTTGTAGTATGATTTTATGGATTGTGGGATGAGGTGAGAGGAGAGTATAGGATGTGTTAAAAGGTTGTTGAGATCTATTAATAACTATGACTGTAGAAGGGGGATCTTGGGTTTTTAAAGATTAGAGGGAGATCTGGGTAATGGACGGAATAGAAAAATGAGTGATAGTGAATGGAGTAGTTGGGTGATTGAGTGAATGGAGTTATTGGATTAGGGTATTGGTTAGAGTAAATGGATTGGTGGACTGGAATGATTGAAGTCAGACCGGAGTCAATACTTGGGTGTTATCTATCTAAAGCTGTCAGGAGTGCAATCTAAAAGTCTACCTGTAATTACAAGCAGTAGGTATACTGAAGATGCTTAGGTATACTGTAGCTACATTACAAACTTAGGTATACTGAAGCTATTCTACCTGCTTAGGTATACTATGGATGTCCTGTCTTTATATTTGTATTCTCCGGACGCCTGAATTATATTACTGCTAGATTACTTCATTCAAGTTTATCGCAGACAGAATAAAAAGCTCTTATCTCCCTTTGAAATCTTGTATTCGGTACGAATCAAATCCTCTTCTTACCTTTCCCAAGATATACGGCCTGAGATATCGCGGAACGGGAATGAGGTTAAGAAGTGTGTGGTTACGTGATCGGACACAAAACGCACGATTACTATAAATAACTAAAACCGCCTGTGGATCTATTGTTTGAAAGGCCCACTAAAGAAGTGTACTTGTTCCTGACTCCATGATTACGATTGCCGCAAGGTAACCAGTGTAGTTGTGAGGGAATTAATTCAAGGCACCAGGGTATTTTTTGGGGAGTGCAGGTTTAGTTAGGAACGTATACAACTTTAAAGTACACGAGTAAATCTGAAGTAACTTGAGGTACATCAGTGAATCTGACTGCATCTAGAGTGTCTGAAGAATGGCAAGTTACATTAGTAACAAACTTCACGAGCTAAGCGAGTGAAGTGAGTGAGTGAGTGAGTGAACTAACATGGAGTGCGGACAGGGGTGTAAATCGGGGTATCGAAAAACTTCAAGTGTACAGTGGTGTAAATCGGGGTATCGAAGAACTTCAAGTATACTATAGGGTATCTAAAATAATCATGTGTGTAGAGCAAGTATAATCGGTAAATGAGAGTTAAAAGAGTAGTGATCATGGACCTAGTACATTAGTTAATTCACAGCTAAAAGATCCAATAGGTAAGGGATTATATCTTATTTTATATTATTGTTATGTCATGTGTATTCTGTATTATATACTGTGTACTCTTCTACTGTATACTCTTCTACTGTATTGTGTTCATATTCTATCCTCTTTCTTCTGTATCAGTATTCTATAATTTGTAATTCGTTACTATATTATTTCTCAGTTCTTTCTCCTTTATTTCTATTCTCATTCCTCCTTAATTTTCTCAATCCTATTCTCACTCTTCCTTCATCTCTCAATTCTGTATTCATTCTTCATTTCCTTCTCTACTTTCTCCCTTCTCTTTTCTCCCCTTCTTTATTCTTTTTATTCTTTTACTCTCATGTTCGCAAAATCACTAAGACCATACCGCACTCGCGGACTGCTAAACAAACTGCCGCTCGACTCACAAGAGCGAGCACTCGTAAAAAAGGCCCTCGGGTCCGACATCACCACAACAACATTCAAACGCTTGCCAGATAGAGAAGTCCCAACTCCAGAAAACATCAACAAAAACCCCAACTTGTTCACCACAATCCATACCCCTAACGGCTGGGCAGCAATCCCAGAGTCCGTCTACCTGTACAAGTGGACAAAGACCGAGTTGGGCAACTTTTGCAATGAGAAGAGAAACGAAAAACCCCTCCAGCACTTGGTTGCAGAGTGGGCTGCGCAAGTCAACCTCGCAGAAGTCCCCAAAACCGACAAAATAAGTGCCCAGGAAGTGGCCCAGTATGAAGCCGACGCGCTATACCGCCTGCAGATGCGAACCGAGGGTACAAAGGCGGCTGCTCCCAAGAATAAGGTCAAAAACGAGGTCAACTTCACTCATGCATGGAACTATTTTCTCTCGATTCTGTACCGTGACAAGGATGCTGATCGTAAGTCCATTTCGCTTCGCTGGAAGCAGATGAATATGGATCAGAAGGAGCAGTATAGGCAGGAGTATATGGATCTTCTTGCGCTGGGCAAAGATGTGCTCAAGGGCAAGATTGTGCTGGCAAAGCAGAAGGCAGCAGTTAATCTGCTGCACCAGAAGAGCAAGGAGGCGCGGAAAAAGAAGGAGAAGGAGAGGGCTGATGAGGTGGAGGAGTTGTTGCGGGAGGCTAGTAGCAAGAGGTTGAAGAATGGAGCTGAACGAGCGAACGAACTGAACGAGCGAACGAACTGAACGAGCGAAGCGAGTGAAGTGAGTGAGTGAGTGAACTTACATCATATGAACATATCTGAATGAACGAACTGAACGAGCGAAGTGAGTGAGGTGAGTGAGTGAGTGAACCTACATCAAATGCAGAGTTTAACTGAACGAATGAGCGAACTGGACGAGTGAAGCGAGTGAAGTGAGTGAGTGAGTGAACTTACATCATATGAACATATCTGAATGAACGAACTGAACGAGCGAAGTGAGTGAGGTGAGTGAGTGAGTGAACCTACATCAAATGCAGAGTTTAACTGAACGAACGAGCGAACTGAACGAGTGAAGCGAGTGAAGTGAGTGAGTGAGTGAACTTACATCATACGAACATATCTGAACGAGTGAACGAACTGTGAGAGAATGAGTGAACTTATATCATATGAAGATAACTGAACGAACTTCACAACCGAAGCGAGTGGAGTGAGTGAACCAAACGATAGTGGAATTTAACGGAAAAAGCGAACGAATTACACGAGCGAAGCAAAGTGAGGTGAGTGAGTCAGTGAACCTAAAATAAAGGCAGGGTTTTACTAAAGCCAACGAATGGAAAGAGCGAAGCCAGTGCAGTGAATGAGTGAGTGAATCAGATCATAATGGAGTTTAATTGAACGAAAAAACTAACGAAGCCAGTTAAGGGAGTGATTAGTGACTAAGTGTACCTACATCAAAGGGAGGGCTTAACTGAAACGAGCGAACGGAACGAGCGACGCGAAGTGAGGTGAGTGAGTGAGTGAGCCTACAATAAAGGCAGGTTTTCACTATAACCGGTGAACGGAACAAGCGAAGCGAGTTAAGTGAGTGGGTTAGTGAACCTGTATTAAAGGCAGAGTTTAATCGAATCGAGTGAGTGAGTGAACCAGATCAAGTGGAGTTCAACTGAATGAAGAAACTAACAATGTGAGTGAGCAAGTGAGTGAACTTACATTATTAAAAAGTTCAAGTGAACAAACATACACCAGAGGAGCGTTCAAGGAAGAAATGTGAGTGGTGAGTAAATATACATCATATAGATAACCATACGAGTGGTGAATAGACATAATAGAGATAACCGACCAAGTGGTGAATACACAAACTAAAAAGAACTAAAGATGAACATACATAGAGGTACCTGACGTGTTTATATCTAAACGAATGAGCTAACTGGTTGTGTGATAAGCCACTTATAATTGAAGAAAGAAATAGATGAGTGAGGTGAGTGAACAATAAACTACTTAAACATAAGATTTACTACCAACATAGTTAGGTAGATACGACACTGAAGGAAATCATCAATTTCCCATCCGAAAGATGAAATACCTGACAAAGCGAGTAACCATTATGTCCAGTTGTCTTTATATCATGTTCTTCGCACTAACAGACAATTATTCCCCTATTCAAGTATTCCCAAGTGCACATTGTGCGCTCATTTTGGCATTTGGGTGCAAAAAATGATTTTGTTGATCAAGATCAGACAGAAGGTGAGGGGAGAGAGGTGTAGTAGAGTACTATATAAAGAGGGCATTAGAGTGTGGAGGTACATTCATTAAAGTAGAGAGGTATAATCATTAAAGTATAGAGGTGTAATCATTAAAGTAGAGAGGTTAGTAGAGTATAGAGGTACATTCATTAAAGTATAGAGGTTAATAGACTATACTGAGTACAATCATTAAAATATAGAGATAAATACAGTATAGTGAGTACAAAACGACATCAGTGGTAGAGACTAAAAAGGTCGTTCTCATTATAGGTACATAGATATACAGAGGTTATCTCGTTTTTTTAAGTTAAGGGACATCTAAACACCCGTGCCGCATTAGTGAAGACTCTACACACAATTTCTATATAAGGTTTATTCACTGACTCACTCGCTTTGCTTGCGAGTTCGTTCACATAATGTATTTACAAAATGAAATCTTGTCGACATCAAGACTCAAGAAATCCAGAACCATTTAGCCATCTCATACTACTCTGGTGAACAATAGATTTTGAAAAAAGAATCAGTTTAATTAAACTCATCCCTGTACGTTAATTCATCCACTTCTTGCTCACTCAGTTCGTTGTCCAAATCATAAAAACACATCGAACGAATTCACGAGCGAAGCGAGTGAGTGAGTGAGTGAGTACAGTGAGTGAGTGAGTGAGTACAGTGATAACTGAACGATCGAACGAACTTCACGAGCGAAGTGAGTGAAGTGAGTGAGTGAATGAATAAACATATAAAGAGATAACTGAACGACCGAACGAATATTTCTAAGAAAATCCCTATTACCTCAAGATTTCATCTCTAATAAATTCCTATCACCTTAGGATTTCATCTCTAATCAATTCTTATCACCTCAAGATTTCATCTCTACTCAATTCCTATCTCCTTAAGATACTTCCCCACATTTTTTCTGTCACAAAAATGATAGTGTAAGTGCTACAATCAGAAGAGCACTTCCTTTGCTCCACAAGTTGGTACAAAATAGACCCCGGGGTTAAATACTTCAAAGATGCGCCGATGGCTGTAATTGCCAAAAAATTCGCTTGTTAATTTGTTGATCAGATTTGGTTTGCTATTCTTACCTGCAGTCCTTTCTGAGGCTCCACACTAGTACTATACTGTCTAGTCTATTCACTAGTCTAGATTATGCTACACAATGTACTACACTCTACGATATGCCACACCATATACTACACTCTACACTATTCCAGTATGTATTACCCCCCTGTCTACATCTGTATCATCCTAGTCTACTCTCAATTCCATTACCTTCACACTTCCCCATTTTTACCCCTCCTCATTGTTCCAACATCTCTCTATCCACCTACACTTCTTCAACTCCTCACCTCCTCACTCCTCTCCTTCCTCTCATATCTCACTTCTCCCTATCGCTTCTCTCATTTCCATTCTCCATTTTATTCCTTTCTTCCTCGGTCCGAACGTGATTTTTGTGGGGATACATAATGCGGCCGTTCCGCACTTTTTCCTCAACAAAATGGTCGCTGACGCTATTGTATACCACCCAACGTTCGCGAAGTTGATAAGGTTTTTGGACTCGACTCCAAAGAGGGAGAAGTCGTTCAGACTCGTGGCATACCTCTCGCGCTTCCTCAGCTACTACCTCCACAGAAAGGGCTATTCTGCCGAAACCGTAACGCTTTTCCGCGATTTGAAGGCCCATGTGACCTTCATCAGAAAAGGTATGCGTTTCTTGAAGCCCTTGAACCACCTCGAGGCCGCAGCAAAGGCCTACGACAACAAGCTCCTGGACCCGGTGCTCAGGGCAACCACCGTGGTGAGAAACATCGGATATGCGGGCTACTTGTCGCTTGATTCGATCACGTGGTTCAAGATGTTGGGATTTGTGGACAAGAAACGTTACCCCAATGTTGGCAAGTATGCGTCGCGTTTCTGGTTGTTGGGGTTGGTGGCAGGTCTCGTCAACTCATTGCACATTATCCGGTCGATCAAGCTGCAGGATGTAGAGAAGCAGGACCAGGACAAGTTGTTTAAGGCGAAGAGGAAGTTGGTGTGGGATGCTCTTGATGCGTTTATTGCGTTGAACTCTTTGGATGTGTTGCACTTTACTGAGGGTGATGTTGGTTTGGCTGGTACCATCACGTCGATCATGGGATTGACTGATTTGTGGAGGGCCACTTAACTGGCGAGCTAACTGAGCGAACGAACGAAGGAACTAAGCGAGCGGAGCGAGTGAAGTGAGTGAGTGAGTGATGAGTGAGTGAGTGAGTGAAGTGAGTGCGTGAGTGCGTGAGTGAAGTGAGTGCGTGAGTGAGTGAGTGCGTGAGTGAAGTGAGTGCGTGAGTGAGTGCGTGAAGTGAGTGCGTGAGTGAGTGAACTTACACAATATGGAAAGTCGAACGAACAAACGAACGAACTGACCGAACGAGTGAACTTACACAATAAGGAAGTTTTTACAGACTGAGTGAACATACATCGTAGGAAAGTAAGTCTGCGAGCGACGTAATATCGCAAATTTAAAGAATATGAGATCAAAGAAATGTAAGGTAGATGAGATCGAAGATAAGTATAAATGCTAAAGTTCGATAAGAATAGATGTATTGATAAGAATAGTCTGATAAGGGTAAATAAGATGCAAGAATAGTGACGATAAGAATAAATTTCATGTTAGGAATAGTGACGATAAGATTAATTATGATGACAAGAATAGTAACGATAAGAATTGTTCAATTGTTCTCTCATGTCTTGTTCTCTTCTATTACTCAATCAGTTGTAAAGTTTTTACTCACTTACATTGTGTAGCTCGTATATAATGTAAGTTCACTCACTCACTCATATCGGCTCGCTCGTGATGTGAGTGAGTGGGTAGGAAGTATGAGATTCAATGGAGAAATCGTGGAGAATTACTAAAAACTGAGAGCTCGTTCGTTCGTCCCCTTACTTTATATACACAGATAACTGAACAAACGGACGAGCTGAGCGAGTGAGTGAGTAAACAAGCATTATTCAAATGTACTTAAGTCAGTAAGTCTGTCACTAAGTCATATTTCAGGAAAGTACAGAGGTCATGTGTACAATAACTGCCGTACCAGTCCAATTCGTAGTCATAATAGTACTATCAAAATCAGCTTTTTATGGTTCCAATCTCGACATAATGAACAGTATAACAGTAGTTTGTCACTGTTATTCACATGTATCAACATAGCCTTTCGTGGAGATTACATTTGGATTGTCGCGCTTTGTGAATCCTCACAAGTCATCCTTTTTTATGATGAGAGTTCACTTAGACATTCCTTCACTAAATCGTTCACTCCTCCACTCGCTACTTGACTGACTCCTTCGCTAACCCACTAACTCCTTCGCTAACTCCTTTACTCACTCCTTTACTCTCATTGACTCCTTCGTTCACTCGCAAACTTAACTCGCTTCGCTCGTTAGATTTGCTCTCGGTTTCCTTCGCAACTAGATAGCCCCTCCAGAACCACTGCGCTGCCAAGTCCTTGATCTCAGCCTCCAAAGCTGTCTTGTCTGAGTGCCCCTCGATCATCTTTGTCACTAGTGGGCACTCGATTTCGAGTCTGCCCTCACCCATGGCCTTATGGCGCTCAAAGAGGTGGTTCCAGGTTTCAGCAGCATCCATGAGCTGAAAATAAATAATCAAGGGGATTGGAAAAAGACCAACATGATTTGTCTTTTACGAATGAGCGAGCGAAGCGAGTGAGTGAGTGAACTTACATTATTTATGATGACTGAACGAATGAGCAAGCGAAGCGAGTGAGTGAGTGAACTTACTTTATAGAGATGTCTGAACAAATGAGTGAACTACATTAGGGAGATGACTGAACGAATGAGTGAACTTACATTATAGAGATGACTGAACGAATGAGTGAACTTACATTATAGAGATGACTGAACGAATGAGTAATTGAACTGTTCCTTTTCGTGTTATAATATTCAGTAGTACAGAGATAACTGAACGAAATTCATGAGCGAAGTGAGTGAAGTGAGTCAATAAACATGTACAGAAATCTCTGATTTAAACATTAAGTACAGAGATCTCTGATTTAGTGAGTACAGCATTATCTGGTTGTGTGAGTGGTATGTTTATACCTTAAGACTAAGTGTATATATACAGTCATATGGGTTAGTCTGTGCCAATATCTTCACTGTTTTCATATTACTCAATGAAAGAGATCATTCGTTTATATCTCTATACTGTATTGAGATGTTACTTTCTGTAAACTGTTTTAAGGTGTTACACTGTTTTCAGATCTTACTTTCTCTACACTGTTCTCAGATCCTAAATACTTTCGCTACTTTGAGACCCTTAAATACTCTCTAATGCTGTATAATACAGAAATAGAGAGTTACACTCGATTATCTCTAGAATCATTTGTCAACCTCAAAAGAACCTCAAAACTTCCTCTAATATTCTCAGATCATTAAAAACTGGACTGTAATCAAATACTGACTCAACAAATACTGTCGACTGTATAATCAGATACTAACTGAACAAATACTCTAAACTTTCTAACACACTCAAAATATCACTCAAAAACTGACTGAACATGGTGATCTCATCTATTTACATCTCTACTCCACCTCAGTCCTACCTCAATTTCCCAATACTATCATTCTTACATCTTGCTATTTTTCACGAGCGGAGTGGGTGAAGGTCGTTCACTACTCTCAGTTAAAAAAGCTCACTCCATTCATGAAGTTCGTTCAGTACTCTCTGTTATAATTTAAGTATACTCACTCACTCACTTCACTCGCTCCGCTCATTCAGTTCGTTCGCTCGTTCAGTTAACTCTTTATATGTAAGTTCACTCACTCACTCGCTCATTTGTTCAGTCATAATGATGTTCACTCACTCACTCGCTTCGCTCGCTCATTCGTTCAGTCGCTCATTCTTTCAGTCATAATGATGTTCACTCATTCACTCACTAAACTCACTCACTCACTTAACTCGCTTCGCTCGTTAAGTTCGTTCATTTTTTATCTCATCTCAAATCTATTTTCCCTCATGTCCACTCGTATTCACATAGGAAACATCTCACAGAAACTCTACGACAGTAGAGACTCGTTCGAGTCACGGCTTGCCAAATACGGCACCATCACCAAGCCCCTCGAGCTCTTCAGCAAACCAATCGGCGACCACTACTTCGGATTCGTGACAATGGACATCGAACCAGCCCGTTTCGAGCAGCTCAAAAAGAGTTTGAACGGAGTGCTATTCATGGGAAAAAAGTTGTCATTGGACCGCGCTAAGCCCGACTACCATGAGCGCGCCCTCCAGGATCAAAAACGGCCAGACATGCTCAAAAGTGAGAGACTCAACCGTGACCGTATCGCACGGGCTCGCGATGAGCGCGTCAAAGAAGCATCCACAATGTACCAGCAAAATTCAGTCACGGGCGAAATAATACCGCGGACCTACGTATCATCTACCAACTGCGCCTATGGCTACCGAGTATCGTCCCATACTCTCAACAACGCCAGTGGAAACACCAAAAATAGCGCCCCAACCACGGACCTCGTGGGAAACAAGTCGTATTCCAGTGACACCGCTGCTCCTAGACAGTTCCACAACACGGGCGGTGCTGGTGAAGTCATTCGTGGACGTATAAGGAAAACACCACGGCCCCAAGCACACTTTGTCAAGAGGCAGCAGACAATGCGGATTCTTGTGAATGGAGAGCTCCGCACCATCAAGTCCTACAAAACCAAGTTGTGGGGCATTGAGAAAAACAAGACAGTTAAAGACTTGACATGGAGATACGATGGAGTTTGGCGGTCGGGAGATGACCATGTTATAGAGAGAGTGAACACGCGTGTTGCGCCAACTGTTGAAGTGGAGCCTGAGGCTGAGGCCAGTGAGATCACTGACGATTTGCGCAAGAATCAGGCGGTGCTTGCAGGCTTGTTTGACAAGTTTGACTTTGACCAGCCTGTGGAGCTTGATGCAGACAATGGCATAGATGCGGAAGACATCGTGGTGGACAGCAAGGGGAGAAGAAAGGTGATACGGTACGATTTTGAGGGAGAAGGCGGTGAGGTTGACGAGCAAGTGCCGCATTATGATCCGAGCAAGGCCGGGGAGATTATTAGCAAGTATGCGGAGGATCTTGTTCGTCCTGCGGAGGAGGTTTACTATGATGAGGACGACGAGGGTAATGATTTGGACATGGATGAGATTGGAAAGGCTTATACTACGGAGGCGTTGAATGAGAGGTATAATGAGGAGCACGAGCACGAAATGGGGGGAAAGGAGCACGAAATAGAGAAGAATGAAAGAGATGTGGAAAAGGAAGTCAAAATAGAGAATGAAAGAGATGTGGAAATGGAAGTTTCAAGTGAGAAAACCACAGGCCATAAAGATTCTATGGACGATTCTCACGACACTGAATTTGTGCCCACATTTGGTGCGCCAAACAACACCGAGACGCTTCGGTCGATCTTCAACGACGAGCTGGCGGGATTCAAGCTTGCGCTTTCTGAAGAAGACGAGGATGTTGAGGTTGCAGACAACGCTACCGAGCAGCAGGAGCTTCTTGCACAGATCCAGCAGAAACTGCGCGAGCAGCACTTGCGCCAGAAGTCTCAGAAGTATGGTTTGTTTTGGGCGCACTTGGACTCGCCATTTTTGCAGACGCAATCGCAGTTGAGCAAAGTTGGTGCTGCAGATGAGGAGATCCGGTTGCCTGAGATTGAGGTTACCAGTGGACGGGACAACACGGGCTATGAGGAGTGGTTTTATAGTGTGAGGGGAGAGGTGAATGCGGATTGTAAGAAGAAGCGCAAGGATGCGTTGAGGATGATGAGGAAGAAGATGAGGGTGGGGGTTTAACAGACTGAACAAATGGAGACTGAACGAATGAGCGAGCGAACGAACTTAACGAGCGAAGTGAGTTAAGTGAGTGAATGAGCGAACATCATTATGACTGAACGAATGAGCGAGCAAAGCGAGTGAGTGGGTGGACTTAACGAGCAAGACTGAACGAATGAGCCAGCAAAGCGAGTGAGTGAGTGAACTTTCATAATAAGAGAACGAATTTGACGAGCGAGCGAACTTAACGAGCAAGATTGAATGAATGAGCGAGCAAAGTGAATGAGTGAGTGAACTTTCATAATAAGAGAGCAAACGAGCAAAGCGAGTGAATTGAGTGAGTGATTGAACTTCACGAGTGAACTTTCATAATTATGGATATTGAACGAATGAACTTACATTCTCAGAGTTTGTGTGAAAATATAGAGATGAGAAGGTAGATATAGTGGAGAGAATAAAAGGATAGAAAAAGAAGGTAGAATTAACAGAATGAGGGGGTGAGTGAGTGAGCGAGAGAGTGAGTGAGTGAGTGAGCGAGAGAGAGAGTGAGTGAGTGATTGAATAAGATATTGATTGAGTAAGAGATTGAAAGATATTGATTGAGTAAGAGATTGAAAGATATTGATTGAGTAAGAGATTGAAAGATATTGATTGATTGAAAATCAGTTAATGCTAGTGATTGACCGAGTAAGAAGGTAGAAAGAGAAGGTAGATATAAAAAAATGTAGAAAGTGATAAAGATCGAAATTTAAGAATTTAGAATAATCTAAATAGAATTAGAAGAATGTACAAATATAAAGAATGTAGAAATGTGTGGAAGAGAGACACCTTGAGTGACAAGATGAAAACGCTGGTTTAATTGAGCAAATCTATAAGATAACCCAAGATGAGTATCGTTATCAATACATTTCTCTATTATCAGAAACACGTTACTTTGAGAAATGTTAGTTTGGGAATTGTTAGTTAAGAAATATTAGTTTGAAATACATTCACACTGCAGATTTTGGTCTTCATATCTAAAGTATAGTAAATTGGCTTCATCAAGAGTAATGTTGAGCACATTCGCTCATTCAGTGTCACTTTTTTGAAACTAGTTCTCTATATGCTTCATCAGTGATAACTTTATGAAATCTAAATCATTCTGTTCTTTTTAAAATAGTCGTCTATTTGTTTGTTCAATGTCACCTTTCTGAAACCTAAACTATATGCTCGTTCCTATCCACTCTAGAATATACTCTCTATATACTCATATCCACTCTATAAAATACTCTCTATATACCAATACCCACTCTATAAAATACTCTCTATATACTCATATCCACTTTGTAATCATCTACTCACCTCACTTCAGTATTCTTTCGGTAGCGAAAAATACTATTTATGTCCAACCCTCCCCCATTCACACTAAAAAACCTTGCCAAGGATGTCCTTGAAGGTGTGTACAGCCTCGTGTACCTACCCGAGGCCAAAGCTTTCGTCGCACCCATCATCTTCATCGCAACACTGATCTTTGCAAAGATCATCATCGCCAGAATTCCCTATACCGAAATCGACTTCTCCACATACATGCAACAGATCTCACTTGTGGAAGAGGGAGAGTTGGACTATTCGCAAATAACAGGAGATACTGGGCCAATTGTTTACCCAGCAGGATACGTTTCTATCTATCAGTTCATCCGCTGGTTAACGAACCAAGGCGAGGACATTCCCATGGCACAGGCTTTTTTTGGGTATGTTCTCACTTTTAACAACCTCTTGGTCTTGGGAACCTACTGCATGGTTCCCAACCTTCCACCATGGCCATTGTATGGCTTGTTGTTAAGCAAGCGTATATTCTCCATATATGTGTTGCGTTTATTTAACGATTGTTTCACCACTCTTGGTATGGTGGCAGTGGTGGTTTTGATGCAACAGGCCTCGTACTGGTACTCCACCAGCCGTGTGGCCTCTCTTGCACTCACTGCTGTAGCAGCAGATGTGTTCTCTTTGGCAATATCTGTCAAAATGAACGCACTCCTTTACCTTCCGGGTTTTGTCATTGTGAGCTACTTTTTGGTGGGCGAAAACATATTGAAGTTGGTGGTAGTCTTGGCCATCATCCCGTTCATACAGGTGATTGTGGGATGGAGGTTTCTACTCCCGTTTTTTGCTGATGAAGAGGCGCTGTATTTACGGTGGACTTATATCAACCAAGCGTTCGACTTTTCAAGACAGTTTATGTATAAGTGGACGGTCAACTGGAGATTTGTCTCTGAGGAGATATTTTTGAGCAAACAGTTTGCTTCAGCACTCTTGGCACTTCATGTTCTTCTTCTCCTTGTGTTTATCTTCACCCGTTATCTCAGCAAGAATGTCACAGGAAAGCCCGTGCTCACTTTGGTCAAGGATGCCTTCATTCTTCGGTCTACTGTTAGCCCCAACAATTTGTACATCAATAGTGAGGTGGGGCCAAGATTGGTCATGATGACTCTTTGCACATCAAATGTCATTGGTGTGCTCTGTGCGCGTTCATTGCACTATCAGTTTTTGTCTTGGTATGCTTGGCAGCTTCCCATCATGTTGTTCTGGACAGGGTGGCCAGCTCCCGTCGCAGCTGCAGTCTGGCTTGCGCATGAGGTGTGCTGGAATGTGTTTCCGCTGGAAAAATGGAGCAGTGCGTTGTTGGTTGGAATATTGAGTGCGGTATTGGTGAGTGTTTGGGGGTCAAGTGGGTGGACCAGAGAAGAGAGTGAGGAGAAGAGTGAGGAGAAGAAGAATGAGGAGAAGAAGAATGAGGAGAAGAAGAAGAATGAGTAGCATTAAGGTGAGTGAACGAGTAAAGAGTGAACGAGTAAAGAGTGTATGAGGAAAGAGTGAACGTGGAAAGAGTGAACGTGGAAAGAGTGAAAAAATATTATATTGAGATAATTGAATGAGTCAGAAGTGGAGTGTGTGTGAGCAAACTTAGTGAAAAGAAGTGAATGAATTAGTACACTAATAATGAGTTGGACGAGAACATGCGCTAATACAGGACATCGGCCATAATATGTAGAAATACAGCAAGTACTCGAATTTTTTGAAAACCAAGTAAAGTGACTGACTGACTGAATAACTGTTACTGACTGACTGACTGAATAACTGTTACTGACTGACTAACTGAATAACTAGTTACCAACTGACTAACTAAAAATATCCAATCACAATCACAATACACATGACTGTTGTGTCTCTTTGCCATTCCTGTTCTCCCCAGAACGTTTTCTTTAATGAGGCCCAACCTCTATTTCAAAGGACCATATATCTTAACGCAGTAAAATACGCCTTTGAATAGTTGTGATATAATACGCAGCATGCAAATTGTAAGCCTAGAAAGGCAAGAAAATAGACCTGGCCCATTCTGTACTAAATAAAAACCCCGTTCGGGCTTCACCTACATACAACCCAACAAGTACAGTAACCTGTAAATCGAAATGTTTGATTAATTACTAGGCGTTAGCATCAAAACTGAGCAGTGGGATACACATCTCATGTTACGATGTTATACATTAGATATGAACTGTCCTGGTCCTCAATTAAATAAAACGTCTTAACTCTGTATTAAATTCAAACCTCCAATGAGTAAAACCGATTGCTCATGGAATAAAAACCTGCCCTTTGAATTCTATTTTGAAGTGTAAAACCTGTCCTCTGTGTTCTGTATTAAATGTGAGCTCTTGGGAGTTTCACGTGGCTCTTCATACTCGTATTTACGAGTTCCTTTCTTCTTACATACTATATGTGTCTACCCATACTAAGGATCGCCATCTAGGTAGCACCCGGTGATTGAGTAATGACACAATAGAGCAGGTATTCAATTGGCCCACCAAATAGCACTTCGTTTTGGTGGATACTACTCGCCACAAGTGCTGATGGACGAGTTCTGCTATCCTCACTAGTTCTGGCGGATGTCTTCCTCCATCCTCACTAGTTCTGGCGGATGTCTTCTTCCATCCTCACTAGTTCTGGCGGATGTCTTTTGCCATTCTCACTAGTTCTGACGGATGTCTTCTGCCATCCTCACTAGTTCTAGCGGATGTCTTTTGCCATCCTCACTAGTTCTGGCGGATATCTTCTGCTATTCTCACTAGTTCTGGTGGACATTAGCTTTTCCTCCCATTAAATACATTCTCCGTTATCAAGCATTCTAGGGAATGGGTACTTTCAAGATGTGCTCGAGAATTGAAACTGAAAGCGGGTGTGAGTATCATCGAGAGAAGAGTTGCAAACGCAAAAAACCGGACAGAACCCGTGTCTGACCAGCACTATCATCGGCTTGATTGAATCCAGTGATCATATCACTTCCGAGACACTCAGAATAGTGGAATAGCACAGAATAGCCGAGGAATGCTTTAGCCATCTCTCACTACCTTTTTATCACTTATTCACTCTGGAACTTTTTCACTCTCACTCACTTTTTCAATTATTCACTCTGGCACTTTTTCACTCTCTCACTCACTTCATTCGCTTCGCTCATGAAGTTCGTCGCATTCACCCAATGTGACCAATTCATCACTCCACTACTCATTCTCAATCGCATCCACACCCCCCCAATTAAAACCCAAGTTGGAATCACCTAACGAGCCGTCACCATTACCATCCAAAAACTGATTGAAGTCAAAGTCGATGTCGTCCAAGCCCAGCGACGCCTGGCCGCCTGAAAACAAGTGGGAGTCATTCTTGCCCAAAATTTCCACGGGAAACATCTGGTCGGACGCCATTGGGTCTGTAAACAGCAGTGGGACATCTTCGTCCTTCTTAATCTCGTCCTTGCGCTCCTTTTTGGGAACGGTCTTGGCTACCTTCTTGGGCGAGTCGCTAGCCGTCGCACCCTTTCTCTTGCGCTTGCTGTCCTGCTCCAGGGTCGGCGTTAACGGCGCATTGTACTCCTTTTTGAGAAGCGACGGCGTCGAGGCTGGGGTCGTGCCATTTGGAATACCGTTCGTCGATGAGGTACTGGCCTTTCTACCTCCACGTTTCGCCGGCTCCTTCTTTTTCTTTGCACCAGTGCTGGGCGACGGCTTGTTGCTAACCACAGGCGAGCTGTTGGATGTCGCAGGCAGTGGCTTCTGTGACAGCGAGGCCTGGAGCTGCGGCTGCAGCTGTGGCTGCAGTTGTGGAGGAAGCATGCCCGACGCCATCATTTGTTCCTTGCCGCTGCGCGCAATGTCAAGTCTCTTCTTATTTTGCTTCTCCAATAGCATCAACTGCATCTGGTAGTCATGGAGCGCATTCATGTTTCTGTTTGCAGTGCCGTTGGCCGGCGCGCTCTTTGGGGTGTTCAGCTTCATGACAGGAGAGGGCTTGTGCGCATCATTGGCTGACATGGGCGCCAGGTTCTGGAAATGCGGCGTAACCTGCTGCTGTGGGGGAGCCTGCTGGCGCTGCTGCTCTGCCTGCTGGCGCAAGTTGTTCATCTGTGTCTGCGCGTGCTGCTGGATGTGCTGGTTGGCAAACGGCTGGCCCATCATGACGTGCGGGTTTGCACCTGGGTTTCCGTTGGGGTTCCCATTGGGGTTGCCATTGGGGTTGACATTTCCGTTCGGATTACCGTTTCCGTTCGGGTTGCCGTTCGGGTCCATCTGGTTTTTGAGCATCATCTGCGACATGAGGCGCTGGTCAACAGAGTTGATACCCTGGTTCATGGGAATGCCCACGGGTAGAGGACCCCCCGTAGGAGGCCCTGGTGGTGCACCCCCGGGCCCCGGGGGTCCTGGTATTTGGTGACCAGGTTGAGGTTGGCCAGGTGTGCCCTGGGGACCAGGTCCTTGTGGAGGAGGCCCTTGTGGACCTTGAGGCTGGGGGCCCTGGAGACCTTGGGGGCCCTGTTGGCGGAACTGCTGGTTGGGCAAAGCACCCATCATGGCTGCTTGGACGCTGTAGTTCTGCATGTCCTGCTGCTGTCTTTGTTTCATCAACTGCAATTGGTAGTACTGGAGGGCCGTGTTGGAGGAGCCCTTGTTGTTGTTGTGTTTTGCCTGAAAAACCTCCCAGAATACCAGCCACCACTCAAATAGAAAGCCCTGTGGTGCGTCCATGGCGACCAGCAAGTTGGGCAAGTTGTTTTCCTTGGCCACTTGGGGCATTCTTGGGGTTGGGATTTGAGGCGAATTTTTGGATGACAGTTGTCCTGAATGGCTCCCATCGTTCTCCACCAGCGGCACATCCGCCTCGTTGACGAAAATACGCGCTGTTTGTGGTAGCCTTGACTTGACAAGAAAGTCATATACATAGGCGTTCAATAAATGGCGAGGATTGGTGGCCAGCGCGTCCAGCACGCTGCGGGTTCCATCCATCGGCGGTTTGCCGCTGGCGCTGCTGCCGTATTTGCCCTTGGGTTTTCCCTTTGTAGGATCCATTGCCGCTTTTTTGTAAGTATGCGGTGTTTTATGGCTCATGGTGGACGAATTGTTGTCTCAATTTTTTTATGAGGGGGTGAGAGGAGGATGCGAAAAAGAGGGGACCAACGAGGAGCGAACGAACTGAGCGAGCAAAGCGAGTGAAGTGAGTCAGGTGAATGAGTAATCGTAAATGAGCTGGATGAACGAGCTGAACAAGCGAAGTAAGTGAGTGAATAAACATGTATATATATACAACTGGATGAGTTCCGAGTGAACATTACATAAACTGAACGAGCCCGAGTGAGCAAACGTTACGAAGGAGGAAAGCCGAGTGGGCAAACGTTACGAAGGAGGAAAACCGAGTGGGCAGAGAAACCACCAGCGGGTGTAGGGAGAAAATATGGAGCATTAGTGTGTGCACACAATTTGTCAGGGTTTAACGATAAGTTATTTTGTGATGACTAGGTCATGGGTTTTGATGTATTTCATGACAGCTTGTGGGACTCAGAGACTTACGGTACATAGGATGTAGAATGCTGGTGAGTGGTGTGGCCCAAGCTTGTATACAGACCAGCTTGTATACAGTATGTACAGAAAGGATTACGGATTAGGAAGTGAGAGGATGAAGGACCCTACGGTTCTTTCATTTGCACGGACCATTGCATTGCTTACACAAATACTACGCTCAATACACACAATCGTGATTACACCATACAAGTACACTCATTATATTCAGTAAACTATCAGACCCATTAATACTATACTCATTATGCCCACTCACAATTCATTACTTTACTTGACCCAATTTAACTCATCCTTCATTCATTTACAATTACACTCATTTACACTGCCATATTATCCCGTACAATTTACACAAAACTATTTTTTTACCATAAACTATAATAAACTCAACTGTTACAAGTGATTGCTTGTACTATTGAAAAAAGAAAAGAACACGAGAGGAGTGTACCGAGGATAGGTGGTATTACATCCTAGGATTTCTTGAAACAAGCATAGAGTAAAGGTAGCCAAGTTGGGTGAAAACTTTTTTGTGCTTTTTCTGGCGTTTTGTGTATCCGAAAAGATCCAGTAAACACGTTAGATTGCCATGAACATGCCATTAACTATGTTCGATGGAATACCTAAGCGATACTTTGTTGACATCTCAATATGGTAATGGGCTCATAAGCCATCACCTGTTTGGATGGGTATGGAAGTCTCTATGAAGACTCATTCTTTTGAATGTGGAAGACCCAGACTATTTTAAAACCCAACTTTATTAGGAAACCTAAGACCTGTAAACCGGACTTTATTTGGAAAACCTTAAGACCTGAGAACCAGACCTTATTAGGAAACCTAAGACCTGAAAACCAGACCTTATTTGGAAAACCTTAAGACCTGAGAACCAGACCTTATTAGGAAACCTAAGACCTGAAAACCAGACCTTATTTGGAAAACCTTAAGACCTGAGAACCAGACCTTATTAGGAAACCTAAGACCTGAAAACCAGACCTTATTTGGAAAACCTTAAGACCTGAGAACCAGACCTTATTAGGAAAACCTAAGACCTGAAAAACTGACCTTATTTGGAAAACCTTAAGACCTGAGAACCAGACCTTATTAGGAAAACCTAAGACCTGAAAAACTGACCTTATTTGGATTTTTTCGCCTGTGAAGACGGCAAGACTGCTCTATATTGCTGATCCTGACTTGTTTAAACTGTTGATTGATTTTTTAGACTGTTGACTGAAATCATTCTATTATGCTGACTTACAACCCGTTTTGACTACTCAATCTGTTTGTCTGTTTATTATGAAATTTATCCTTATGAAATTTATCCTTCCTTGTGGCACGGAAAACATTGAAAACTCCTATTTGGGAGTCATCCTATCGTGTACAAAAAGAATTACAGGCTACCGAGATGTGGCATGCTATGTTTTTTCGGCTCTGTGTTAAACGCGATCTTCGCAGAGGTGCTCGTACCATATCCCAGCGTAGCTACTGCCATTCCTAGCTACCAAAAAAACGAACGAACTGAGCGAGTGAAATGAGTGAGTGAGTGAGCAAACATTATATAGACATATCTGATTGGGAATGTCAGTACGGTACACGCTAATAAACGTACCTTACATAGTCACCTATTCACTTCCCCTCGAATAAACCTACTCGGCTATTTCTACATTATCACTCCTGTCCATCTTGATTTCCTACAATAGTATTTTTCACACTGCCATTCAGACTTCAAAATCCTTTCATTAGTATCTTTTCCTTTCTCCATCCTTTTTGTCCTTTTCTTTACCTCAATATCCTTTTTATCATTCTTTACCACAATATCCTTTTTATCATTCTTTACCTCAATATCCTTTTTATCCATTCTTTACCTTCCCTATTATCCTTTATCCTTTATATCCTCATATCCTTGTCCTTCTATCCTTTTTTGTTCGGTGCTTCATTTTACGTCCTCCACTTCAGTCTGACATGATCTCTTCAGTCTGTTCATCCTCATTATAACATTCATGGCTTCAGCCTTTTCTCCTCGTTCTCCATTTAATCTCTTCATCCTTTTAATCCTCACTCCAATTAATCCCTTCAGCATTTAATCTCTTCACCCTTTTCATCTTTCATTCTCTCTTCAACTCCTCAGCTTCACATGCCCCATATGTTCAAAGGCGTCAGCGGTGAATGCGTAAGTGTAACAGGCTGAAAAGGATCAAATACAGCCTTACTTGGTTGCGATGAACCCGCCATCCACGTGGATGTCGGCGCTTTCGGGGGCAGTGGAACCACAGGCTCCCCCAACCACGAAGGTATGGCAAATGGGGTCTCAAAAACACGGTCGTTCTTAAAAGCTCCGTACGGCTCGTGCATCGAAAATACTTGCGGAACACGCGTGGCCACCTTCTGATGCACGTACGCGTTTTTGCCGGACGGCTTCTTCTTCTTGGCAAGTGCCTCGGCACGCGACCGCTGAACCTGCTGTATTTGCTGAGCAAACGGCTCGAGCACGATCTCCCTTCCTGCGTTCATGTGTGTAGAAAATAGAAAAATCTAGAGAAAAAGGCGCCAAGTGATTCCCCACTTTAGCCGGGTATGTGAAAAGTGAAGAGGGTATAAGGACAAAAGAAGGGGGTTTTCGAGCAGCAGGGAGGGAGGATAAAAGTAGTTTATTACGATGCGGAACGATCTGGACGGAAATACCAATGACGTAGTATCGAGTCGATAGCCGAAAAGAGTAAGTTTTTCAGATGAGTTTTGAGGTGGGTTGCGGTGAATAGTGACACTTCGGGTTTTCGATTGCAGATTTCACTGATATATGGCCATCCATAATTAAACACACACTTACAACTGTACTGACTACTTGATACTTGAAGGCACATTGACTATTCATTACTCTGGCTACTCATTGCTCTGACTACTCATTGCTCTGACTACTCATTACTATCACTACAAAAACTCACTACAAAACTCTCACTTCAAAACTCTCACTACTCATTACCCCCTACTCATCTCCTACTCACTACTTCATCACCTCCCACCATTCAATAATACTCTCCACCCTCACTCGTACCTTCCCTTCAACTTCTACACTCACAAATCTTAACTTTTATTCTGCCTTCTAAGACGGCTTGGTCTAACCAACAAAGAGGGCCAGTCCAATTGCGAAAAACCCGTATAAGCTACCTCGGTCCGGGTTATTTCGCTCAAATCTAGTTCGTGGTGATCAACTTGAGGTGATCAGCTAGTGCCCAGGAAAAGCACCTTGACAGTTTCAAGTTTATAGAACGTTTGATATGTTGACAATTTGTTTCATTCACCTACTCATTCACTTCACTCCTTCATTTCGTTCACTCGCTCAGTTATACTCTGCGTTGTATGAAGGTTCACTCACTCACTCACTTAACTCGCTTTGCTCGTCAAGTTCGTTCGCTCGTTCAGTTCGTTACTCCCCTCACCAATCATCATCATCATCCTCCTCATCGCTGTCATCCCTAGTAGCTCCCTGCCTCCGCTTCAAAGCATCAGCCAAAGACCCCGCAAGCGACGTTTCCTCTTGCTTCTTTGCCTTCAAAGCCTCAGCAAGCCCGTTGCTCAAACCAGTACTGGACGCAGCAGGAGCAGAAGGCGCAGCGGGAGCAGCAGGTGCCGCAGGAGCAGACGCCGTCACTTCCTTCAAGTAGGCAATTGGCGACCAACCTTCCTTCAGCCCATCCATCAACCTCACTAAGCCCCACTCACCGTTTACCTGCGTCACATAGTACATCGTGTCCTTGGTCAATGGAACCAGCCCCGCGACAGACCCGTCATAATCGTACATTGCTTTGTACGTGGGGAACTTAGGCGCCGACAACGCGGGCGGAGGAGGTGGAGCAGCCTTCTTGGCTGGCGGTGCAGGCGCTGCCTTTTTAACCGGTCTTGCTGGTGCAGGCTTCGCGTGAGAAGTTTGTGAGGAAGGTTGGGTGCGAGCCGGCTGAGATGGTTGGACACGAGATGGCTGAGTTGGCTGGGGATGAGCTGGCTGAGTTGGCTGAGAGTAAGCTGGCTGAGTTGGCTGAGGGTAAGCTGGCTGAGTTGGCTGAGAGTACGATGGCTGGGATGGTTGGTTGGTCTGCTGCTGGTATGCCTGTTGTTGTCCTTGCCCCTGCCGTGTCGGTACAGGCCTCCCCCTCCTATACTTCGAATAATCAACAGCACTCTGCTTCCCCCGCGGGCGCTTTGGATTGGTGCTCCGTGGAGGCAACCCTTGCTCAACAGTCACAGTACCCGACTTGTACTTGTCGCTGTACTTGGGAACATCGGGCCCGGATCCGTGCATAAACTTGACTGTGGTGAACTTGCCGGGCTTCTTCTGGTACTGCACCGTGGGCTCAACCTTGACCTGCACACCCAGCACAAGCTTCTTCAACTGCGTGACAAACTCCGTCTTGAACACCATGTTGGCAAAAATATCAGGCTGCTCCTGAGTCGGCGAGCGCATGGAAATCGCAACCCAGTCGTCCTGCAAGGTTGACAAGCCCACATATGCAATCGACAGCAAGGAGTACTGGTGGTCAATTTGCGGCTGCAAGCGGTTGTCCACCATGAATGCGCCAATCACGTAAAGCGTCAGCTTGGTGAGGATATAAATGCGCGAAAGGCGCTTGGACGAGCGACCAAACTTGGACAGCAACAAATCACCCTTGCACGAAAATACAATGGGTCCGGAGATGTTGCAACGCAGCGCAATAAAGCGGCCGTAGCCCGCAGTCTGGTTGCACCCCAAGTAGTCGCCCATGTAGGCCCTGCTGCCCAACATGGACATTCTACGGCGCTCCTTGCGACCGGCCAACAACTTTGTGCCCGAGTCACGGAGCTGCTCAAACTGGTTGCCGTGGTTTTTGACACGCCAGGCGTGCTGGATCACCTTGGCAGCATCCTCCTTGCGCTTAACGTAGCGTCTCCACGCACGCTGGATGCGTGCGGCCATGTTGTGCCAGTACTTGTCACGCATGTCCTCCAAAGCAAACAAGGTCTCGGGCGTCTTGATAAAGACCTTGGTGGTACCGAGCTGGTACTCGGCGGGAGGGATCTTACACAGCTTGAGGATCTCCTTGACCGCGGTCAAATCGTCTCCGCGCCAAATGTAGTCACCGGCATAGCCAGTCAGCGGCGAAAGAAGGTAGAAGCGCTGTACAAACTTGTCAAAGGTGGTTCTGTACGCAAAGCCCGCACGACGAATACGCACATTCTCCTTCAAACCCAAATATTTGATCTGGTGCAACACCTGCGCGTTGTCGTACTCCTTGGGCCGCTTGGTCTGGTTGGGCTTGATGGTACGAATGTACGATGGCTGGCACTTGGAAAGCGTGTCGACCAAGGCATTGGCACTGCGCTTGATCTTGTCACTTGCAGTCTCGGGCCGCTTTTTAGAGTCAGTTTGCAGCGCAAGCAATTCGGGCGGGAACAAGACATCACGCACAAACGGATTGGCAGAAGTGGACAAAAGCTCCAATAAGTCGCGCAACATGGCATCCTTGTTCTTGTCCGTCATTCCGGCCACTTCATATGTGACGTCACCCGCATAGTGCTTGATGATGAACTTGCCACGGCGGTCCTCAAAGTGCCTGTTGGAAGAGCCCACCATGCTGAGACGCTGCGCAAACACCTGGTCCGCAGCATCCGAGTCCGCATGCGCGGTCTTAATGGAATCGTTCAACGCGGCAAACAATCCGGGCGTGGGGCGCACCAGCTCAATCAAGTCGCACACCACCTTGTTGTTGAAGTATTCAATGGGCGTCCACGTAATCTGCTCCTGCACGTACTCGTCCTGCTCGGCCTTCAAGGTGAGCTGGATGAAGATTTGCTGAAGCTTCTCGTTGACATAGTTGATGCACACCTGCTCGAACGAGTTCTGCTCAAAGATTTCGAACCCGTAGATATCCAAGATTCCCACCAGTTTGAGCGCACCGGCAGACTGTCCGGCACCACGGAGTGCCACGTTCACACGCTCCACGATCCATTCAAAAAGGTTGTTGTAAATGCCCTTGGCGAGCGCATCGCGCGATGCCGTCGCTTGCACCGGGTTCAACGGAACGTGGTACGTCGAACCGCGCCTTGCACCGTGCGACGTCTGCATGATGCGCTCCAAAATGGCCGTTTTTAATGTTGTAGCATCCACATCGAGAAGGTATGCCACGAATTGCGTCACCAGCTCGTCACGGATCGCGGCGTTGCCACTGTCGTCTTCAACAAAAGAGATGTTTCCGATCCAGAGAATTGCCGCGAGCATGCGGAAGATAGCATCCTGCTCACTTTGCGCCAATCCAATCACTTCCATTGCACGGAGCGTATCGGCAAAGTCCTTGTTGTCGTCAACACCGTCAACATTGATGCACTTGGCTGCAGACGTATACACGTACGTCTCGGGTCCCTGGATGCCGTATGCCTCCTTGTACTGCGGCGGACAGTGCTTGGTGAACTGGTAGAAAATGTGGAAGTTACGCTCGTTAGTGATCTGGCTCACCACACGCTGCTTCTCCAACAAGTAGTTGGTGATGTGCGCGGCCACGGGCCGCACGTCCCCATCGCTGAACTGGATCTCCAAGTACTTTCCGTGTCGCGACGAATTGTTGTTGCGGAGCGTTTTTGCACACCCAAAAGACTCTAAAAGCGGGTTGGTGGCAAGCACCATGTCCTTGATTTTGCCAATGCCCTCTGTGCTGGTGCTATCCACCGACACATTGGCAATATATTGCATGATCTGCTTAGCGGCCTCGGTTTTACCTGCTCCCGACTCTCCCGAGATGATCACACACTGATTGTCGCCATAGGACTTCAAGTTGTAGTACATCAGCTCGGCTATGGCAAACACGTGAGGGGGGACTTCCAACCTGTTGCGGCCCTTGTACTTGTTGAGGTTTTCCAAAGTGTAGATGCCGAGGTCCTCGAACGGATTGACGGAAATAAGCACATGTCCGATGTATGTGTAGATGGTACTGTTCATGAAACGCTTGTGGAGGTTGTCGTTGATTGCTTCGTCGGTGATTTTGGAAAGAAGTGTGAGATCGGACACTCCGACCTCCTTCTTCTTGTGGAGATCGAACTCCGCCTTCTTGATTCCGGATGACTTGGCCGGTGCGGCCTGTTTCTCTTTGTTGCGTCTTCTGACAATTGCCATGATCGGAAGGGCGGGAAGTATTAAAATAAATAAAAATACTCCGGAGCGAATTAAACTCACTTCACGAGCCCTACGAACTTTATAAGCGAAGCGAATGAAGTGAGTGAGGGAGTGAGTGAGTGAGTAAATTAGTGAATGAAGTGGTGGTTGAGGATTTAATAAGTTGATCAGATTAATGAGTGATTGAGTAGTGAGGAACAATTAAGAGGCAGACCTAGGAAGGGGCTGAGGTGGAAGGGTGAAGATGACTGAGGTAAAAGGTGTAGAGGACTGTTAAAGGGCTTACCATCTACTGCGAGTAATTATGGGCCTATGCTGTGTATCAGATTTCTCTGGATATCATTGTTTCTCCATATGAAACCCTTTTATGTGTGATTCAATACACTATAAAACTCAATTTATACTAGGTATCTCTTTTCTCTCAATTACTCACTACTTCAGTTCGCTCATTCGATCAGTTGTTTGATAGAACTTCACGAGCGGAGCGAGTGAAGTGACTGACTGACTGATTGATTGACTGATTAACTGACTGACTGACTCACTGACTGACTACTGACTGAATAAACTGTATATCAATGGAATGTGATGAATAGACTGTATATCAATGGTAGTGAATAGACCGCATGTTAAAGAAAGTTAATAGACTCTTTATCAATGAAAGTTCATTCTAGGTAACTCTATAAAAAGTGTTAGTTCATTCTAGGTCACTCTATAAGCAATGTTAGTTCATTCTATTTCACTCTATAAGCAACGTAAGTTCACTTCACTCACTTACTCGCTTCGCTCGTTCAGTTATCTGCGTATATTATGTGAGTTCACTCACTTTACTCGCTTTGTTCGTTCGGTCAATCAGTTAGCTCTAACTCCATATTAGTTCGCTCAATCATTAGCTCTAACACCATGTTAGTTCACTCACTCACTCACTTAACTCGCTTTGCTCGTTAAGTTCGTGTGCTCGTTAAGTTCGTTCGCTTATTCGTTCAGTCATCTCTCTTATTCCGTTCTTCTATTGTAGTCTATATCCCAATGTCACTGTATATCTATGCATCCGCTTCATTTGACTTCCCGGGCATTGAGCCGATATGCTGGTCAAGCTAGGAAACTTAGGTTAGGACTAGCATCGTATACCAAGAACCACTCTCGTATAGCAACACTAGCACAACCAACATCCAGCTCTACTCCCATCGTACTCTCTCTTTTTAAAACCTCACCATTTGCTCTCGCGAGTTATTCTCCCAAATCACATCACAATTCACTACTCAAAGGGGATTGACACTCAATCAGTCATTCAATCACTCAATCAGTTCAAAGGTGATTCATGAACACGCTCAATTGAGTCTTAATTCATAACACTCAAACAGTTTAATCGGAATTCAATCGCACATGATTGGTGGTATTTCTCGCTCACTCAATTGAAGTCATAAACTCACCAACTCAATCTCAATCACTCAATTCGAAGGTCGTTTCACTCCCTGTTAGTTCGTTCGCTCGTTCAATTCTCCGTATATGTTTGTTCGGTCGCTTCACTCGCTGTCAATTCGTTCGCTCGTTCAATTCTCCGTATATAATGTTTGTTCAGTCGCTTGGATCAATCAGTTCGTTGCTCGCTCGGTTAACCTCTCCCTTTGGTGCAGGTTCAGTCGCTCAATTAAACTCTCCCATTGATGTAGGTTCACTCACTCACTCACTTAACTCGCTTTGCTCGTGAAGTTTGCTCGATCATTCAGTTGATCTTTCCTAAGGTGTAAGTTCACTCACTCACTCACTTCACTCGCTTTGCTCGTGAAGCTCGCTCGTTCAGTTCATTCGCTCGTCCATCTAGTTACTCCACAACCTCACCATCTTGTCCTTTCCTCCACTCGCAACTCGCTTTCCATCCATACTCCAGTCCACAGCATAAACCTCATCAGCGTGCCCCGGCAAATCAACCTTCAACTTGCGCGTACGAATGTCCCACACCTTCAAAGTGGTGTCCTTGGAGCAGCTCACCAACAAACGGTTGTCAGCAGACCAGGCCGTCTGGTAAACCGGCGCAACATGTCCACGCAAGGTCCCAAGGAAGGTGCCCTTCAAGCCATCCCACACCTTGATCAGGTTGTCGAACGACGCAGAAACAACATGGCGGCCATCTGGCGAGAAAGAAACATGATTCACCAACTTCTGGTGCCCAGTCATGCGGCACACGGGCTTGTTGGACTTAAGCGGCTCCCAGAGGAACATAGTGAAGTCGTCACTGGCCGTAACTAAGCGCTCTGATACCACACCATTGATCTTGGCAGCCTTGGCGTACTCCACACCCGCACGGCGACGCAATTCGTCAATACCCTCGGTCTTGCTGGTGTTCTTGCTAGAGGTATGATCATATCCTCCCTTTCTCAACACATAGTCTGTGGATAACGCCAAGTGGTTGACCCAGTGAGCATGGCTCTTCAAAGTCTGCACACACTTGCCGCCAGCAGAAATGTCCCACGCCTTGATGGTTTTGTCGTGAGATCCACTGTACACCAAGTTGGACCCACTCCACTTGACACACGACACCGAGTTGGTGTGACCCGACATGGAGAAAAGACACACTCTGCGCGTGGTGTCCCACACACGAAGCGTGCCGTCTTTAGAGCCCGAAACTAAGCGAGGTGTGTTTCCAGAAGTAGTCAAATGCAAAGGTTCCCATGAAAGAGAGGAAACCCATTTGCTATGGCCACACAACGCACTTCCCAACGGCTTACCGGTGTCAGCCTCCCACAAACGAACCGTATTGTCCATGGATCCTGTGGCAATCATAGTCCCACATGGAGAATATGCCACGCACAAGACCCAGTTGGAATGTCCCGACAAAGTTTTGAGTGGTGTTTGCGTGTTACAGTCCCATATGCGTGCGGTGGAGTCACCAGCTCCGGTAACCATGCGCCCTGAGTCATTAGGTGCAAACAGACAGCACAAGATGGTTGATCCAT
>JAJLWI010000117.1:11269-41177 GCA_030674215.1 Kodamaea nitidulidarum | reverse complement strand
CATCAACCCCATCAACCACCAGCGTAGGGTGTAAACTCATGTTCATATACGCATGGCGCAAACTGCAGTACTCCGGAGTGCCATGAACGTTCATCTTGGTGAGCTTCGCAGCATTCTGATAAAACGCAGCAGCAAGACACCGGCAAAAGTCCTCATCCGTCCCGGAACTCACCCGCATCCCAGAACCAACCATCAACTCCACCAACTGCCCTCGGATCTCCTTCGCCTTCGAAAGCAGCCGCTGCTGAACAAAGTTCCGAGTACACCACACGCCAACTCGACCCTTCCGCAGAGCCTGCTCCCACTGCCGATAAACATTCACCAACGTGAGGTGGTCCAGGTTGACAACAGCAAAACGTTCACGTGCCATATCCGCTAGACCCGCACGCTCCTTGGGCCGATAGTACACCGAAGGTACCAGAAGCATAGCCACCAAAGTGGCCATTTCACTCGAACACGCAAACTCAGGCCTTGCAGACAAAACCAACACCTTGGCAAGCACAGGATCCATGGGAAACCTCGTCAAACTGGTCCCCAAAGAGGTCAAATTGCCGTGCTTGTCCACTGCGCCTATGGCCCAAAGGTCGTACAACGCACACGCTAGAGTGTCTGGGGGCGGAGGGTCCAAGAATGCAAAGTCTGCGATATCACGAACCCTGAGAGACTTTAACAAAAGTACCACACTGGCCAAGTTGGCACGCTGTATCTCCGGCACGGGTTGTTGGAAGGTATCTTCGAGTGCAAACTCGGTATAGAGCCGGTAGGCCATACCCGGGGCCGTACGACCGGCTCTTCCCGCACGCTGCTGGGCATTTGCAGCCGATATCGGCACAACTTGCAAGGCATCCATGCCGAGCTTCGGGTTGTAGACCTTGATTTTGACAAGACCTGGGTCGATAACATAGCGCACTCCGTCCACAGTAAGCGATGTTTCTGCGATGTTGGTAGCCACAATTGCCTTTCTTGTTTGTGAGCGTGCAAAGATGCGTTTCTGCTGGTCCTCGGGGAGAGCCGAGTAAATGGGCACAATTTCCAAGCCCGGGGGGTTATCCAAAAGCGCCAACTTTTCGGCGAGCATTTCACACACGGCTTCAATATCCTCCTGACCCGTCATGAATACAAGAATGTCGCCCTCGGGCAGGGTGAGGTGTACTGTAAGAGCCTGTTTGACAGCACTCTCAACGTAGTCCATCTCGGCAGTACGACTGTACATGATTTCCACGGGGTACGAGCGTCCTGGGATAGTAAAGTGAGGAGCATCTCCAAAGAAGTGCGAGAAACGTGCTGCGTTCATTGTTGCACTTGTTATCACCACCTTTAAGTCTGCCCTTTTGCGCACAAGGTCCTTCAAAAGCCCAAGTAGGATGTCTGTGTTCAATGTACGCTCGTGGGCCTCATCCATGATGATGCAGTCGTACTTTTCGAGGAGCGGGTCGAAGAGAATCTCACGGAGGAGAATACCTTCGGTCATGTACCTGATCTGTGTGGATTCGGAAGTCATATCTTCGAACCGGATCAGGTACCCGACCTCCTGACCAAGTGTGCACCCGATTTCCTCGGCCACACGTTTTGCCACGGACGTGGCGGCCACACGACGGGGCTGTGTGCATGCGATTCTTCTGAGGCCTTCTTCGCGAAGAAATTGTGGGAGTTGTGTTGTTTTTCCCGACCCTGTTTCTCCGATGACCACGGTTATTTGGTTTTCCATGATTGTTCTGACGAGTGAGTCGCGGACTGCGAAGGCGGGGAGGCGAGAGGATTGGGAGGTTGGAAAATCTTGAGGTTTTTTGGGGTTTGGGGGGTCTCCATTAATGGGTTCGTCTCTATGAGTGAATTTTCTTTGAGTCCCTCCGTTATGAGTGGATTTTCCATTATGAATGGATTCTCCATCTCTGTGAATGGCTCCGTTTCTATTAATGCCTCTTTGTATTCCTGTTTTCCCCGAATCTCTTTCTTTACCTATTTCTGGTTTTTCTCTTTGCTCTTTACCTCCTTCATATTTCTTCTCCCTTTCATATTTCTTGTCTCCTTCATATTTCTTCTCTCTTCCTTTCTCTTTCTCCCTTTCTTGGTCTTCTCCCTCCCCCTCGTTTTCCCCCGCCATAGACCTCATGAGCTTGCTCCTTTCGCGAGCACTTCGGCGCTCTTGCACCACCTGACTACCTCTCTTGGCCGCTAACGCCAACTCGGAACCCGGACTTTTCACCGGGTTGACCGTGGGCCCCACCTTCTCCAACAGAAGCGCGAGAAGGTGCTTGCTGGACTGTAGAAAGGGTGGTACATATACATGTGTGGTGATGTTGAGGGGCTTCCCCGGTATCACATCAGGGACCACAAGGTCCGTATGAGGGTTTTCAGGTTCCACGGGCTCTGGTGCTGGCTTTGGCTTCTCTGGCTCCACAGGGCTGGGCACGGTTTCGTGTATTTTGGGGATATGGCTTTCCATCCGCTTCAACCTGATTGCGTCCTCCTTTTTGATTTTCTTGAATGTGATCTTTCTGGATTTTGGGGCTGGGGGATGAGTTTGGTTAAGGTTTTGGGTGTTCTGGTCAGTGGGGGGTTCATTAAGAGTTTTTATTGGGTTAAGATTGGCTGGGGTAAGATTGACTGGGGTTAGATTATTGACTTTGTCCTGAGGACTCTTCGCTTTTGGGTCATTAACATTTTCAACTGAATCATTAGGACTCTTCACTTTTGGGCCATTATTCAACTTGTCATTATATAGAAAACATTCTTGAGCTGGACCACTAGACTTTCCTTTGTTAGTATTTTGGCTATTCAAAAAGTTCTCATTTGTATCATTAGTATCCTTTTTGCAATTCAAAGAGTTTATCTCATTCTTCCAACTATTATCATTTGTATCGTTCTTTGAACTATTCTTCTGACTCTTCCAAGAACTCTCCTCAGCATTTTGACCCTCTTTATAATCCTCAGTCAAGTTATTTTGACCCTTTCCAGAAGATCCACTCAAGTTATTCTGACATCCCAAATCCTCACTAAAGTTGCTCTGACCTTTCGGTATACCTTCTATATCCCCTCCTCCACTCTCATCTCTCCCCCCTTTCTTTGCATACTGTTCAACCTCTGTGTATATTCTCTGTACGTCCTCTTCGCGCACACCGAGCACCTGCACCAAGCGGCCGAAGCCCTCGAACGAGCTCTCTCGGTTGTATAGTCGGATGACTGTGTCGACCATTCCGGGGCCCACGTCTTTATTGAGCGATTCGCTCAAGACTTCAATGAGTCGAGTGTAAAAGTCCATCTGGGGTAAAAAAGTCCGGTTTGAAATTGAATTTTAGTGAACATTAAATTAGTGATGGATATTGTTTATTAGTATATTCACTTCAGGAGCGAAGTGGCTTGGGGGATGAAGGGGAGAGGACTCAGGAGAACAACTGTATGGGATGGAAGTGGGGATTTAGAGGGTATTAGGAGATTCAGAGGGGTATTAGGAGATTTAGAGGGGATTAGGAAATTTAGAGGGGATTAGGAGATTTAGAGGGGATTAGGAGATTTAGAGGGGATTAGGAGATTTAGAGGGGATTAGGAGATTTAGAGGGGAATTAGGAGGTTAGTGAGGTTGAAGATAGAGGGTTTATATGAACACTTAATGAGTAAGTATCATTGAAGATAGAAGATTTATAAGAACATTTAATGATTAAAGTATAAGATTGAAGATAAAGAATTTACAAAACATTTAATGATTAAGTATGAGATTGAGAATAAAGAATTAACAAGAATAGATTCAGTATAGGGAAAGGATTCCGGATAGAAAGATGAGGGACTTCTAAACAGAGGATCAGTATGAGATGAGAGAGAATTTATGGATTGTATTCATGGGTAGAAGATGAAGATAAGATAAAAGATAAAAATGGAATACCATTAAATGTCATTTGTACTCGTTCGAAATCGGAAGATACAAACTTGCTGACGAAGTCAGTGAGTGAGTGTAAGTGTGAGTGTCTGTTCACAAACATTCACTGACTATTCACTACTTAAAAAACGTTAATCTCTGGTTTCGAACCAAAACCCCATAGTCCAAGCTACCTTGATTCTAGACATAATGTAAAGACTCCACCTAATACGACCAAGTAATATATCCCACAATCCATACGCTAATCCAGTCATCCTTATCACCCCCACACCATTACTTAAACTTTATTCCTCCGAAATTCCCACAATAATTATTTCTAATACTTTATCAGAATCAAAATACACAATACACATTTCCAAACACACTAATACTGAAAGGTACACTATCATCCAGACATTCACATATACACAGTTTTGATCCACACATTGGTCCTATTTAATCCAATCAACCAATCAACCAATCAACCTGTCAACTAATTTACCAATCAACCTGTCAACTAATTTACCAATCAACCTATCAACCAATCAACCAATCCCATTAAACCTATACCCACCCAATCCTATAACAAACAACCCCCTCAATCATGTTCAAACACCACATACTCGCAACTATCCGACTAGCTCCAACACCCACATCCGCCAAAGAAGTGGATTTTCTCTACAGATCCTTCAATTCACTCGGAAACATGGAGCTGTTCCGCATAGACCGAGACAAAACCGGAACCTCAACGTATGAGCCGACTCTTCGCATAATGTACAGTCCACTCATGGGCTCAATTCTAAAGCTGCCATATGTGGGTGGCGATATTAATGCCGTAAAAGAGCTTGAAAACGAAGCGCTTTTGGTTTCCCGTAAAAAAGAGCTTGTGGAGACACTCAGCCTGCTCCTTGCTATTCCCCGGTATCTGTACTTGGAAAATGACAAAGACTTTTGGCTGGGACTGCTGGAGGTTCTTTTCAAGCACAGTTTGCCTGTGGATGTGTTGCAACTTGATGGTCAGTACAAGGTCAAGTCTTCTCGTAGGCATGACATATTTCACACCATTATTCCCTCGGGCAAGATGGACAACGATATTTTGCGGAAAAGAGTGCGATTCAACTTCCAGAAATACCACAAGTTTGCACTGATTAGTGTGCGCGACTACGATCGGATCGATGAGAGGAAAAAGAAGGCTGTTGGGATATTAGAAAGGATGAGAGATTTCAAGATATAGCATATGGATTAAGCGTACTGGTTATGGGGTTTGGATGGATAATGTGGGAATGAATATAAGAGGAGGTAAAAATATGAAAAATGGTTTATAAGATGAAGTGAAAAATATGAGGAACTGCTCATTAGATGAACTATAAGAAATGGTTCATATGATGAACTATGAAAAATGGTTCATATGATGAACTATGAAAAATGGTTCATATGATGAACTATGAGAAATGGTTCATAAAATAGACTTCAAGTGGATCTTGTGCCAATTATAGATAAATCCACTTGAAATCGCTGCTCACAAGAAGTGTGCGTGTTGAAATAGCTCCTCGCAGTAGTGTGCGTGTTTAAATAACTCCTCACAAGTATTGTACGCGAGTGAAACCGCATTTGAGGTTGAAAGAAAACGCCAAATCAAAACACAAGGTTTTGCCCACATGAAGCTTAATTGATCCAAACAGAAAATTTGTGTTGGTCACATTTCAACCGAGTGGTCCCACATATTATGCCCATGACCACCTTTGGAAGTAGCAATCATTATTGCATTGATATTATTCTTCGGCTCGATATAGAATCACCTTTTTAGATCGGCTTTGCTCAATATAGAATCACCTTCTAATGTTTTAACTTGGCTTCTGGCTCTGTATACGGAATCAAAATTTCGTGTAGTTGTTCTTTTGGCTCATGTATTGTACATATTTTCAGATTCGCTTGAGCGCTAACGACATACACGTATTCCAGTTCATTTTTGCAATTGCTATGTTTGTACTGCATATAAGTATATTATACCAGGTTACTTAGTTAACCGATGGGCATATAGGTGCCGGCTTAATGTCCAAAAGAGGACATGTTTTCTCATATGGATATACTAAGTCTGTCCCACGTGTTTCTATTGATCTAGCTATAAACTAGCTGTGGACATCCTTTCGAATATACGAGCAAAATACAAGCCATTGTCAGACCTAAAGGGTAGGATCCCCCACGATTTTGTGTTAAATATCCTTGTTTTATACCTACGCATCCTGTCACTGTACCAGAAGTTTCTAGTTGTAAGAAGCTTTGTATGGTTCTGCCGGAATGCCTAATTTCCACGTGACGGAACATGATTATCGGTGAACCACTTGGTGCCATGTATGCTCGAGAATTTTTTGCAGTCATTATAAAAGAAAATAAAGAGAGGACGAACGAGCAAAGTTTACGAGCGAGACGAGTAGAGTGACTTGATGAGTGAACTACCTTTACATGGATATTTCACTGGGCGAACGAGTGAATGAAGGAGAGATGTGAGCGTTTACGAGCGAAGCGAGTAAAGCGAGTGAGTGGGTGAGTCAATATATAGAGATAACGAGTGAATGAATTACTACTATTTAGAGATATGACAAAAAAACGAGGGTTCACTCACGAATGAGTGAACTTAAACCAGATGTTTAGCTGAAGTGTTCTTAAAGCCGTTATCGTTTATGGTTGCGATTTTTATGATATTCCGTAAAAAACAACTCACGTTCCACTTAAACTCACGTTCCACTCAAGAACACCCAACTATATACGATTTCCTTTTATATTAGAGGAGCCCTTTGACAGTAGGAATACTTATTATGTCTAATATTCTATATTCCATTTGGATCCTCATATTCATAACTTTTGGCAAAATCTTCCTAAATTTGACAAAAAACGAAAGTCTCCTACTTTCACAAGGAGACTTCTAACATTCGGTTCAAGAGTATTTAAAACCTGAATATATTGCAAAATTCGGTAGTATAAAAGCCCTTTTCTAATTGAACTTCCTCATAGTGTAATCAAATGCCATTCAGCGATTACAAAATACTAATTTTACAACATAGCAAGTGATCTACAAAAATCCATAGAAAAACCTCAGACCAAACAAGAAAAGCTGTATATATGCATCATCACGAACAAACTCTTCTCGCAACCCTTTTAGATTCCAGGGTTTCATCATATGGTTCGGTTGTAGAGAGTTGTTTTTTCCCGTTCCGAAATTGGCAACTCGGCTGCAAAAATCACGAGAGACTATACAAAAGACGACATCATGAAGAAAAATCTTAACGAGAATCTTTCAAGTTAGTAGACGTTCAAAAAGAATCGCTTGAGTTACGGTTCATTAAATCGGTCATTATTTCACCCGAAACCTTCCTGTAAATTCTTTTTTTTTCGCTTTACAAATCACACATTAAGAAAATCCTATTTGTGCACTCGCTTTTGTAAACCTAGGAAAGTGCAAATCATTTTTATAAACCCAGATCATTTCAATGGATCCCGCAACTACTCAAACTAAGTCTCAGAGAAGAAGCCGTGGACGTCAGTCCAGAGGGGGAAGAGATAGCAAGGTTAAGCAGGCTGTCAGAGTTGGAGAGGAGAAATTTGAGAAGATTGAGAAGGTTGGAAAGCTTGGAAAGGTTGGAAAGATTGAGAGGGAGGTTGAAGGGGAGAAGGGAGGGGAGAAGGTCGAGGTTGGTGAAGTCAAGGAAAAGAAGAAGATTGAAATCAGATATGAGGTGGACCCCAAGAGAAAGAAGAGCACGCGCCGCGCCAGACGGAGAAGTGCACAAAAATGTCAAACTGAACAGGCAACTGAACACGCTGAACAAGCTACTAAGATTGATGCCAAGGATAAGGAGAAAACGAAAGGTCCAAAGCGCAATCGAAGCTCCAGCTCCAGAAGGGGAACAAGTACTAAAAGGGCAAATACTGACAATGCCACAAAGCCAAAAATTGAGAAAATTACCTCCTTCGTTCCAGTTGAATGCGGGATGAAAGGGGCTATGGTTAACACGCCAATGCCAAGCAATCATCAAAAGGTTTTGAATCCTATTTTATCTGACAACAATCAGAACCCAGAAGCTAAGGAAAAGCCTGACAATGGCACCTCTTTGGAGCTGCAATCCATAGTTGATGCTCAGGATATTTCTCAGAATTGCGGGATGAGGAGGTTTCGCAATGCTAGTTTTCCAGCACAAAAACCTACCACCCATCATCTACTCCCAGAGTACCAAACTCTGAAGTTGTCCGGCTCCTGGGAGGACCACCCTGGTGAATATGGTCTTCTTCCTTTTGCGAAAAATGAGCAATATGCAGGATTGAACAAATTTGCAGCCATTTCTGATTGCGAGCCATACAGAAACGGGCCGGCAAAAAAGGCGCCTCAAGAAGAGCAGCCCAACTCAAAAAAAGCGGCAATCTATTTCACTTTTGAGGACATCGAAATTGAGACAGCTTACGTCCCCACCACGGAGAACATCGCCTCGAGCATTATTAAAGCTGAAGAAGTCAACTCTACTGACAGCCAGAATTCACCTGCAATCCAGCTAGAAATGTACAGGGTTGAGGATGCTGCAGAAATAGTCGCAAAAACTCTGAATCGACTCTTGTTGAGGAAAATACCGAGGAGAAAGCTCTGGTCGATCTTGGGCTCTCTGTCTCTACAGACACTGAACTGAGTGACATCGAGTTGGCCGAGACCATTGAGCACCTTGGACCGGAAATTTTAGAAGATCTTCATTTTGCCGAAATTCCCTCGACCACCTCTTGAATTTGCATTTTCACTGGGCTCATTGAAAGTGCTGTAGTTTCCACCGAATCAAGCTGCATTGGACAAGAATTGGTTGAACTTTTTAAGGATAAGGTTGAGAAGATGAACGATACACATATTGACGAGAACCCAAAGAAGCTTTCCTCGCCAAAAACTGCCAAGTTCACTCCGATGCCCATAGACTTCACCATGGAGGTTTCTTCACCCCCCATGAAGTTCACTCCAAAACCCTTAAAATCCATTATGGAAGCCCAGAAATACCTAATCAGTAAGTCACAATCAGGTACTGAAACCTACTGCAACCTGGCCGGATGGAAGTTTTCTCAGTTTCTGTCTCTTTCGACAATTTATGAAGACGGAGAAGCCCTAATAGAATTCACTCCCTACTACTGCAAAATTTGCACCAGGGATACTCTACAGTTCCCTAGAATGTTCACCTTCAGAAAGGATAAAGCTAAGGAAAAGTCATCTAAACTGAACGGCACAGCGATTTATTTTCCGGATAAGATCATAGGAGGGAGCGAATTCTGGAAAAAAATTGGCAATTTTGCAGCAATTCGAACAAGACGTATGCAAAGGGGCGAGATTTGGCCGCAAGTCGAAATCTCTTTTAAAGGAGGAGAGGAGGAGGAGGAGTTTATATTTGAGATTGTTGACAATATCGAATAAAATCGATAAATATCCACATAATGCTTTCTTCATTCTTAGTCCCAGGTGTATTGGTATATATAAGGGCAAAGATAAGTCCAATTTGTCTAGACGATACGAGTTGTGAGAATACACTCCTCTCAAGTATGATGTTAGTTCGTTCAGTATCAGCAACTACTCTATAAAGGTTTTGGTTGATATAGGCTCGTTGGTTTTGTGGGTCATTTCTCACGATGTTTTTTGCCAGACGATATTGGATATCTTGATTAACCCGTGGAATAACTAAACAACGAGAAGTGGGAAGGAAAAGAAAAGGTGAGAAGATAGAGATTAAGAGGGGTAGCTAGAGTCTCACTCATAAAGATTTTATAATCCGCAAAATTCTTGAAGATGCAATTAGCACCTTACAGTTCAGTTATCTTACCATTGATCACTCACTCGCAGCGCTCGTTAAGTTCGCATCAACGGGCCATTATTTGTCTTTGGAAAGTCATTTAATAAAACAACATTTCATAGGTGCAGTTTGTATTTCCTATTAGCCACATCGGATACGAACTTCACGAGCGGAGCGAGTGAAGTGAGTATGTGAACTTATATTAATGTAGTCTCTGTTGTATATACCATCATCACTCAGTCATACTTTTAGATCATGAAAAGTACACGATCTAAGAAGAAATTCCTTTAATTTCATGAAGAATAGATTCACGATATTAATGTATTCTACATTAAACATGTAGATGTCAGGGTTCCCACCCTTTAGGTCAGAAAATAGCTTGTGTGTTGTTTAGGTAGGATATTTAGGGCATGTTTATACTTAGACATTTAGGCACAAGCCGAACGAGCGAACGGCGTGAAGTGAGCGAGTGGGTGGATGTTTCCCTTCACTGTGACCATGGGCCGTTGAGTCAGCTCAATGTAGCACATAGAATATGCTTATATGCAGTCAGTATACTTCCAGTACCCTACAGTAGAGTATTCATTTGAATATGCACGAGATGAGATTTCTTGCTATCAAGCCAACTCCAACTTCTGAGACTCGCAATCGCTCGGTTATATCTATTTAAGGTTTGTTCTCTTACGAGCAAAGCGAGTAAGATGGCTCAGTTATATTTACTTATAAAGTTTGTTCACTCGCGCAATCGCTTTGTTGTGAGATCACTCAGTTGTATCTATTAATGAAGTTTATTCACTCACTCAGTCGCTTTGCTCGTGAGATCGCTCAGTTATATCCATATCCAACGCTTGTTCACTCCCTCAGTCGCTTTGCTCGTGGGATCGCTCAGTTATATCCATATCCAACGCTTGTTCACTCCCTCAGTCGCTTTGCTCGTGAGATCGCTCAGTTATATCCATATCCAACGATTGTTCACTCACTCAGTCGCTTTGCTCGTGAGATCGCTCAGTTATATCCATATCCAACGCCTGTTCACTCCCTCAGTCGCTTTGCTCGTGAGATCGCTCAGTTATATCCATATCCAACGCTTGTTCACTCCCTCAGTCGCTTTGCTCGTGAGATCGCTCAGTTATATCCATATCCAACCCTTGTTCACTCCCTCACTCGCTTTGCTCGTGAGATCGCTCAGTTATGTTTGTTATACCCCCACAATAAAACTACCGCGGCTGCCCCAACCAATGCCACCACTCTATCCAAAACACTCAAACCCTTCTTCTTTGGCACACGCTCAAACGTCCCAATAACAGCATTTGTGCTGACATTATCTCTCCTAATCTCATACTGCTTATTGCTAATGTTCAAGATGTCATTCTCCACGTCATCGACCACAACATTCTGCACATTTCCAAAAAAGTCCGTGAGCAAAACATCCTTGGGGTCTCTCTGAAACAAGTCCGTTCTAATCCCCGCATTCGAGTGGATGTTCTCAAAAGTGTACTCGTCGAAAAGCTTGTCCATGGTGACCTTCGAGTTCTTGTCAATCTTTTCCAAAAACTCAAGAGTGTAGTAGGTGAACCTGTCAATCACAGCCACACCAATATCCAAATCTGAATGGTGCAGGTACGATGACTCTTCAATAGCAGACGATCCCACCGCAAGAATATTTGGCGAGTAGAATCGCTCATACATGGTGTTGGCCTGACAAGTGTCAATCATGAAGAATATCTCATTGTATCTCTTCAGCTCGTGCATCTGAGCGAAAGCATCGGCAATATCATAAGCTCCAATTTCCTCAGCATCCTGAAACTTCAAAAACTCATTACCTCCATGGCCAGTCAAGTAGATGAAAATGTTGGAGTTTTCATCCGTCAACAACCGCTTCAGCCGTGGGTGATCGGCATCCCACCGATCTGTCAACAAACGTACAAAATTCTCGACCGTCACATCGTATCCACGGTAATCAACTTCTATAGAGTCACCATATAAGTCAATAGCCTGGTCTTTATTGTTGAAAACTGTACCAGGAAATGCATTTCTAGGGTTACATGCGATGTCATCGGAAAGCATGAGGATGATCTGGGAATCGGGGATACCCATGCGCTTGACTGTACGGTACAAACTCAAGGTATTTGCCATGTGTCTGTAGTTGAACCAAAACCTCGAAGTTGATACCAAAACGGCCCAGTTGTTGGTGTGTGACGATGTAGATTTGACATCCAGTTCGGAGGCAGAAACTGCCATGAATATGTATAGTATTGATAGTGTGAGTGATAGGAGCAGTTTCATGGGAGGAGGGCGATTGTAAATAAAAGAGCGAACTTTATTATTTAAGATAACTGAACGAACGAGCGAACGAACTTTACGAGCGAAGCGAGTGAAGTGAGTGAGTGAGTACTAAAGTGAGTGAGTACTAAAGTGAGCGAGTACTAAAGTGAGCGAGTACTAAAGTGAGTGAGTACTAAAGTGAGTGAGTACTAAAGTGAGTGAGTACTAAAGGAGTGAGTACTAAAGGAGTGAACAAACTTCATAATAGAGAGAAATGAGAGTAAGTAAGCGAACTTATCTTATAAGAGAGCAGTGGAGTGAATACGACAACAAGTTCGTTCGTTCGTTCGTTCGTTCAGTTATATCTATTCCATGTTAGTTCACTCACTCACTCACTTCACTCGCTCATGCTGAGCTCAGTGAATTGCCCATGAGCCTTTCGTAACAACATCAAACGTAGTCTGTCTTGTTTCTTTCCGTTATATGTCAGCAAGTAGAGAACTCAGACACAAGTATCATACCGTAGTGTAAACGGTGGAACCAACATACACTTGAATTTATACAGCTTAAAAACACATGAAGACTGAATCAACGTTACTTTACCCCAAGTTCGTTACAGAATCATATTTATAATGCACCGTCTGAAGACAACATTATAGATGTCTACGTCTATATGTTTTTTGTATGTGACGTTAACTCAGTCAGTGAGTCAGTCAGTCAGTCAGTCAGTCAGTCAGTTCACTAAGCTCATTCACTCATTTAACTAAGTTCATTCACTTCACTCGCTTTGCTCGTGAAGTTGACTCAGTTTGTGAATTCGAGGAGTTCAGCTCACTCACTTCACGAGCGAAGCGAGTGAAGTTCGTGACTACAAAATCATAATTATAATACACCAAAGTTAAACCATACACGTTCAACTAGGATGCATTGAAGCATAACTATTATACCCTAACCATTATTGTGTCACCGCGTTATGCGTGCTCACGCCAAAGTTTGTATGGTCACTTTGGTATGCTCTTGATTCCTCTATCGCCTCTGCTGCTCTCGTCGACGTCTCTGCATCATGTAAGTTTGATCAGTGAGTTAGTCGGTACTTCCCTCACTTCACGAGCAAAGCGAGTAAAGTTCGTTCGGTTTACTAAGCTCACTCAGTTACTCAGTCACTCAGTCACTCAGTTCACTCAGATCACTAAGTTTACTCAGACCACTCAGACCACTCAGATCACTAAGTTCACTTAGTTTACTCAGTTAACTAAGTTTACTCAAATCACTCAGATCACTCAGATCACTCAGTTCACTCGCTTTGTTCGTGAAATTCACTCAGTTTACTATGCTCACTTACTCACTCGCTTTGCTCGTGAATACGTGAAGTTCAAATTTGTGAAGTTTGCCCGTGAATTCGTGATTCAGCTCATTTGTCCTCCCTTTTCTCCGACATATTCACTACCTCCATGTCTTTCTCCAATACCTCGTTCAAATAGCTCAATCCAATCTGCTGCTTCAACAACACCTTCGACAACTTCTTCACGATTTCGTCCCTGTTGTCGCCGGTCTCCGGCTCCTTCTCCTCCTCCAACAAGCCGTTGATTTGCGTGTCGAACTGATGGTTCAAGTCCTCCGCGCGCTCTTTCAAAATGGCCAAGCGCGCAAAGGCATCGTTCAACTTGCTGAGCGGGTTGTTGGGGTCGTTCAACTTGGCACTTAAAAGCCCAAACTGCCTCAGAATCTCCTCCTCTTCAGGAAGAAGCGGGTACCCCTTCAATTTGAGGATTGCAAGAACGGTCGCCAAACGGAGAAGCCTACGTGAGAGCTGTGTGTGACGGGCCTTGGCCCGCATTATGCGTGTTGTGTTGTCAAGGTCGTGTTTTTGCAGCAACTCATTCACCTTCGCGTTGATTCCATTGAGGAGCACCCTGGACCTCCCCACATAGTCCAACTGCGTCTCGATCCGCTGTGCAACCTCGGTGAACAGCGTGACTTTCACGGGATACTGCAAATTCAGTGGTCTTCTGTCCATTGCCGCATCCCAGTCGTCCGGGGTCTCGTTCTGTGGGCGCTGTTGCTGGAGTAACTGGTTGATTTCAGCCTCGCTAAACTTGTTGTATAAATGTGTCTTTAAAATACACGTCGGCGACAGTGGGTCGATCTGCGCCTTGATCTTGTTGATCTGGTCGTTGATGGCAGGTGTATACACCACTTGATTCATGCTTGGTGCCGCAAGAGGTTGCGACTGGTTTGGCTGCGCAGGCTTAGAGGATGACCATGCAAAGGACGGTTGGCTTGTATTACTGGTACTGGCTTGTGTGTTTTGTGTAGTACCCTGGTTGTTTTGCCCGAAAAGGCCTCCTGTAGTAGGCTGTGCTCCAAACAATCCAGAAGTCGTACTCGTACCATTTGCCGCCGGTTGTTGTGTGCCTAAGGGCTTTTGATTGGATTGCCCAAACAAGTTCGATGCAGGCTGGCTAGAGCCAAAGAGACCTGAGCTGGTAGTGTTCTGGGTGTTTTGGTTGGTAGTTGCTGGCCCAAAGAGACCTGTGCTTTGGGTGTTGGTGTTCAGGTTGTTTTGGTTAGTACCTGCTGATCCAAAGAGACCTTGGGTCTGGTTATTCTGGGTGTTTTGGTTGTTCTGGTTGTTCTGGCTACCAAACGAGAAGCCGCCACTGCCAATTGCTGGCGCGGATCCAGATGCTGCTGGTTTCCCAAACAAGCCCCCTGAATTGTTGGACTGGCCGAAGAGTCCTCCAGAAGTGTTGGAAGAGAACATGATGAGTGTTGTTGTAGCGAGAAATTTTCCCAACTTGTGTGCAGGTTGTTAAAGACCGCAAAAGAGGAAGTGCTGTGGGAGGTGACAGGGAAGGTGTTGTGGATGTGGTAGGGATGAAATGTATATGATTCTGGGATAAGCAATTTGAAGTAGTTGGATTGGTGGGAGTTGAGGATTTGGTGGGAGTTGAGGATTTGGTGGGAATTGAGGATTTGGTGGGAGTTGGAATGACGAATGTATATGTTTGTATCTAATAATAAGTATCGGAGAGACAAGGTATTGGGTATAAGAATGAAAAGTATCAGGTACGTGAATGAACTTACTGTGAAGGGAAACCTTTGTAAGGTTCATGTTATGAAGTATTTGTTGCAAAAATTTGGCAGCCAAAAAGATGTTTTAGTATGAGCGTATTGAGTAATTTAAGATGAAAGAGAGTGGGGATGGAAGTTCGAATAAAGTCCATAACCGTATTAGAATGACTATTTGACTTGTTCTTCTCAGTGCAATGGTGATATAGTTAATATCTACTTAGTTGACTATTGATTCAGGCTATTAGTGGTCTTATAGTTAATATCTACTTAGTTGACTATTGGTTCAGGCTATTAGTGGTCTTATAGTTAATATCTACTTAGTTGACTATTGGTTCAGGCTATTAGTGGTCTTATAGTTAATATCTACTTAGTTGACTATTGATTCAGGTCATTAGTGGTCTTATAGTTAATATCTACATTGCTTAGTTGACCAACAAGATCAGATTAGTGGTGGTATGGATAACTACATTGCTTAGTTGACTTTCATATCCAGTTTATTACCGGTGGTATAGTCAATATCTACTGTGTTTAGCAACTTTAAAATCCAGTTTAGTAGTTTGAATACTTTTCAACAGGCAGGCTACTTTGGAATACAATCTCTGATATCATTGTTTAGTTTGGGTGGTATCGCTTTTTTAAGTGGAATTAGGCTTATTGGGTTGATATAATTATAGCCAAATCATTCTGGTTGATGAACTGAAGTTCTTAACATTTCTAGAATAAGTACATGGGTATTGGCTGAAACAAGTTTATATGATTACTATATTAACAGTATTGACTTAATTAAATTGATATATTTGTTCTGATTGACTTAATTAAATTGATATATTTGTTCTGATTGACTTAATTAAGTTGATATGATTCTTCTTCTGATCGACTTAATTAAGCTGATATGATTCTTCTTCTGATTGACTTAATAAGCTGATATGATTCTTCTTCTGATTGACTTAATAAGCTGATTCAACTCTTAAAATTGACGCAATTAAGCTGATATAATTACTCTTCTATTAGTATTGACTCAATCTGGTTGATATTACTTCTCTATTAGTATTGACTTAATAAAGTCGATCGGCTGGTATTGACCCAATCTAGCTAACATCACCTCTATGGGTATAATTCAATATAGTTGTCACTTTTATAGTTTTCAACCAGTTCACCACAGTATTAATATCTAATGTTTTTATCCGTAACACATTGATCGCATGGTCAATGTTTCCATCCGTAACACACTAAATTCACACCTAATCTCCATCCAGTACACATTAAACGCACACCTAATCTTCTTCAGTAAACACTAAATTCACACCCATCTTCAATTCACTCAACAATAATCTCACCAATCATTCAAATACCACTCAGTCTAAACTCACAACATACCCAGCGAGTGAGTTAGTGAGTGAGTTAGTGAGTGAGTTAGTGAGTGAGTGAGTGAGTGAGTGAGTGAGTGAGTTAGTGAGTGAGTTAGTGAGTGAGTTAGTGAGTGAGTTAGTGAGTTAGTGAGTTAGTGAGTGAGTTAGTGAGTGAGTTAGTGAGTGAGTTAGTGAGTTAGTGAGTTCGTGGGTTCGTGAGTTAGTGAGTGAGTTAGTGAGTTAGTGAGTGAGTTAGTGAGTTCGTGGGTTCGTGAGTTAGTGAGTGAGTTAGTGAGTTAGTGAGTGAGTTAGTGAGTGAGTTAGTGAGTGAGTTAGTGAGTGAGTTAGTGAGTTAGTGAGTGAGTTAGTGAGTGAGTTAGTGAGTGAGTTAATGAATAAGTTAGAAAAAAATTAACCGGTGAAAGAGTGATTGAATAGTTTAGAACAAAATTAACCAGTGAATGAGTGGGTGAATTTAATTAAGAGATCAACTAAACAAGATAAAGGTTTTTTGTTATATAAGTTGGTATAATACAAACGATAGGATTATGTTTATCGATACCCTGACACCAATAACTGTTCAATATTGTAATCATATTTTTGTTTAGTACTCTGACCATACCATTTTGATACTGCATATTATGATAATAGCGTAGTTGTAGTGACATCACCCTATCTGTTGTTTATCTCAGTACTGTAACATCCCTTCTTAATATTGTAATACCTACCTGAATACTGTGACGTCTAGGAAGAGACCTCCACTAAATAATATTAACTCACTGGTTCAGACCTCCACATGAATTTTCACTCACTACAGACCTCCACTTAAATAATATTAACTCACTCACTCAGTTACTCACTCACTTCACCAGCGAAGCGAGTGAAGTTCGTTCAGTAAATCTCTCCTATGAATTAGGTTCACTCACTCACTCACTCACTTCGCTCGTGAAGTTCGTTCAGTAAATCTCTCCTATGAATTAGGTTCACTCACTCACTCACTCACTTCGCTCGTGAAGTTCGTTCAGTAAATCTCTCCTATGAATTAGGTTCACTCACTCACTCACTTCGCTCGTGAAGTTCGTTCAGTAAATCTCTCCTATGAATTAGGTTCACTCACTCACTCACTCACTTCACTCGCTTCGCTCGTGAAGTTCGTTCCTACATCTTTCCTTACTTTCTATGCATTCATGTATCCTCAGGCCAACTCGACCCGCTCCCCTACACCAGCGACAATCCCACCAATCACCCATCGATTATCAAGGGTCTCGAGATCCTATCTCACCACCCAAACTAAAATCAATTCAATCGTCTCTATTACTGACTCAAACTAGTCAATCGTACATTTTCGTCATTGCATCCCCTCACGATGACTGCTCCCTCTTGGCCAAGAACTCTTTGGTAATAGCCTTGTCCTTGCTCGTACCCTGGTAAATTGGGTTCTCATTGAGGAAGATCTGCTTGTCCTTCTGAACACCAGGAATCGTCTTTTCCAAGCCCAACTTGTTGAACATGCACTTTCTGAAAACCAGCTCCGAGCTTCTACAGTGGCCCAAACGGTGGTTTTCCTGCTCCAAACACTCATAGTGCAACTTAAACTCGTCAAAACAGTGCTTGTTGATGTCCTGCAACATCGAGATGGCACATCTGGTGACCCTGCGGCCCTCCTTAAGACATTCAATGGTACCTCCGTTATTCTGGTCTTTACACATCATGAAATCGTCGTTGTATGGCTTGCACCTGGCTCCGATGTAGTAGGAAGCCGACAAAAGAGGTGCCGAGGTGGCTCCCACTTCGTCCACGTGGGGGATCTCCTTGGGCAATGGGTTGTTGTCCTTGTTCTCCCACTCGTGTCTCTCAATGAATAAATTTCCCAAGACCATGGCTAGTTGTACTCTTAGTTGACGCTCTTTTTTTTCGCTAATGAAATTTGTGGATGATGTGGTTGGTGCGGTGGATTACGCATAAATGGGGTTATGTGTAAATGTGGGACTGCTTAGGTAATGATTAGTAAACTGAGCGAACTTCACGAGCAAAGCGAGTGAGTGAGCTGAACTCCACGAATTCACGAGCAAAGCGAGTGAGTGAGTGAGCTTAGTAAACTGAGTTAACTTAGTGAGCCTAGTGAACTGAGTGAACTTTCGTCGTATAGAACTGAAGGTTACTGGAAGGTTACTGAAAAGATGTCCTATGAAATAAGAGACAACTGAGTGAGTGAATAATATTAAATAGGAGATAACAGGATCAATGGAACATGAAATATGAGACAACTGAATGAGTAAATATACAAATACCACCTTGGAAAGAATATCGAGCATCCGACCATAAACAATCAACACTAGATTGAAAGATTTTATCGAGTCACATCCACATCTCTCTTATAATGTAAGTTCACTCACCCACTCACTTCACGAGTGAAGCTCGCACCATGTAGCAAAAAACACTCAATAGCAACGAAACATCACGAAACTAACCATACCTGAGCGACCACATTTACGTTAACACAAAGACAGCAGAGTGTAGCTCGGTGCTGAATAAATTTTTGCACCCAAAAAGTCGGATCGTACAACATGGAGCAATTTTTGAAGGTCCAATCAATGGGTATATAAGGTTATAGTATATGGTTTTTGAAGTTTCAGTTTTGTTATACTATGAGTAACGTTCATTAATTAGTACGATATAGTTGTCCTTTACTAGTGCTGTACAGTTCTTTACTAGTATTATAAGGTTTTGTATTCTTGAGACTGCATATAATATTAACTTGAACTGAAGGTCTTTAGTGAAAGAACCTCTAATAAGGCGACGGACCTAAAGCCGCTTGTTTGAAGGCCTGATAAGACTAGGCAAGGCTTATTGCTTGATCTTAGGCTTCTTCTGAGATCAAGACTAAAACCAGTTTTAAACGAAGGAACGAGCAAAGCGGGTGAGCAAACATGGAGAGAGATTACTGAAAGCTCATTCGAGTAAACATAAAGTAATATAGCTTTAGTAGTACTTTGAAGATAACTTTATACATTATGAAGTAATATAGCTTCACTAGTACTTTGAAGGAATATAGCTTCATTAATACTATGAATATAGCTTCACTAATACTAAGAACAGCTTCACTAATACTAAGAACAGCTTCACTAATACTAAGAACAGCTTCACTAATACTATTAATATAGCTTCAATAGTATGATACAAACTTTCTTTTGTTACATTGGTACTATGCAGTGATGTCTCGTTGAATTAGAAAAAGAGTACAAAGGAAACATTCCACTCGTCAAGTTCACTCGGTACTCAGTTACCCATAAAGTTCATTTGGTACTCAGTTACCAGACAAGTTCATTCGGTACTCAGTTACCATTCAAGTTCATTTGGTACTCAGTTATCAGACAAGTTCATTCGGTACTCAGTTAGCATTCAAGTTCATTTGGTACTCAGTTACCAGACAAGTTCATTCGGTACTCAGTTACCATTCAAGTTCACTCACTCACTTAACTTCCTCCGCTCGTCAAGTTCGTTCAAAAAAACTCTTATATAAGAAATGAAATCAATTCATAAAGATACCTTCGGGAAACCTATCAAAGTCCCGAAGTTCTAGTTGACTACATGGAACCCCGAACACAGTCGTGTTCAAAATTCAATAGACTGATTATGAAAGACCAAACAGTACCAGTCGAAATATCCCATTAGAATGTCGCTGTTGGCTATTTCAGTGACTTGTGAATTAGCAAATGGAAATATTCCACTCCTGACTACATTTGTAAATCAGTTGGACAAGTCAAAATATTGTGCTTTCATTCTGACTTTATCATTTCGTGATCAGCTTGCGATGATATTTAGCAGCACATTGGGTTGGTGGGGGAAAGCTACTGATATCGGGACGTTAATAAATTCGTAGTCATATCCTTTGTCATTTCGTGATCAGCTTGGGGTCGTACTAAGAAAAGCACGTTACTGACGTTTTAGTTTGTATGAGGTAATTACTCACTCTTTCAGCTCTTTCAGCTTCAGCTCACTCTTTCAGCTTCAGCTCACTCTTTCAGCTCTTTCAGCTCTTTCAGCTCTTCAGCTCACTCTTTTATCTCTTTTCAGCTCGTTCTTTTATCTCTATTTTTTCAGCTCACTCTTTTACCTCACTCTCACCTCATTCTCCCAACTTCTCACTCTCACTTTCTCACTCTCACCTCATTCCCTCACTTTCTCTCTCTCACCCCATTCCCCCAACTTCTCACTCTTCTCCCGAATTAACTTGCTCACGTAAAATCCTCCTCGCATTCAAGATCAACATACCCTTCTTCCCTTCACCCTTCTGCTTCCGGAGCCAGCCCCCAAACTCGTATCGCAACAGATATACCTTGTCTGCTAGAAACTTTGTGGTAAAAACATTGGTATACTTGCTCCGCTGTAAAAAGCCATACAAATGCGTAATGGAAAGAAAAAGCCCAATCAACACCTCAAGTTTCCTCTCGGAATCATCAAGCATCAATGCCTCCTCAAAACTCGTCACCTGATCATTCAACACGAGATCCACCTTTGCAAGGGTTTTCAAGTATAACAACTCTTGCCTTTTATGTAGAGCTTTCTCCACAAGGTCGTGTGATTCGCCCAACTTGGCTCGAAACAGCACCAAGTCGGACCGGAATAGCGAGAGATCTTCCAGGATCCCGGATATCAAACTGAGCCCCTCGTTTATCGACTTTCCAAGCCGGATATAGTCCTCGTAGTCGTTGTTCACTAAGTCGAGCAAGGTTTGATTGAGCTCTTTCAGAAGGCTGCTGAGCTCGCTGGAGAGGTCTTCGAGCAGTGTGAACCTGTGCTGGGTAAAGAGGTAGTCATCTATGGTAGACGTGTCAAATGTGCGGAAGTCGGTCTTGGTGATGGACGTGGGGTATGGGAACTCCACGTCCGGAACGTCTTCAGTAGCCATGTTGATAGTTTTTCTACTGTATGCAGGAATTTGAAAAGAGTGGATTACTATGTGATTATGTAATATACATCATATGATTATGTAATCAACAATAGGATCGTACTTTATGATTATATAAGATATTACTACGCATATGGTATATAATGTAATACTCTATGTGAATTTATAATGTATACTACGCATATGATGATATAAGGTATTACTACGCATATGATTATGTAATGATTCCCATATTAGTAATGTATACTACGCATTTAATTAATGTATTCTATATTGTCAGGTAACCCACCCTTTGGTGGGGATAAAGCTTCTAAAATGCTTGTGTATTTAAGAGGCGAATATAACTACATATATACTCTTCTCTGTGTCTAGGGTTTGAGGCGGCAGGCCGTCTAACTCTCGTTTCATGAGTGTGATGCAGTACCACATAGATTACATATATGATTATATAATATATTACTCTATATGAATATATAATGTATTCTCTATGATTACATAATGAATTCTATATGATTATATAATATATTACTCTATATGAATATATGTGTACATGATTATATAATATATTACTCTATATGAATATATGTGTACATGATTATATAATGTATTCTGAATTGATTACACAATATATTCTATATGCTTACATAATATATTACTCTATATGATGATATTATATACACGAATATTCGATTATATATTGTATTATGATTGCATTATCTAATACGTCAAGAGTGTTGTGATTACCTAAACTAATACTTCATATGACTGCATAATCAATTACGTCAAGTGTATTGTGATTAATACTACACTTTTATGTATTGTAAGTTTTGAACAAGCTTACATAACATATTGCTGTATTTGGAGTAAGCTTACGTAATATTTGGTCCACATGTATGCAATTTTGGGGTAATTTACAAAAAGGTTGTGTAATGCATACGGCTGTCAGTTACTACTTACTACTTAGTTACATACTACATAGTTATCCCCTACTTACTACTAACTAATCACTACTTACCACTTACTACTAACTACTTACTACTTAGTACTTACTAACTATTTAAGACTTACTTTTTTTAGTGCTTACTTAGTACTTACTCACCCACTTCACTCGCTTCGACCGTGAAGTTTGTGCTCGTGGAGTTCATGATGACCGATACACGTGTAGGTACTTTCAAGGAACCATTGTTAAGTTCACCCCCAGAGGAGATAAGGTTTCGTAGATCGGGAAAATACAAATTACACTGCATAGAGATATTATTACATACAAATATACCCTATACATACAACACCCTATACACACACCCTATACATACACACACCCTATACATACACATACCCCATTACATTAATCTACTTTTCTTATACATAAACACTTATATTATACACGTGTTGGAGTACCCCTATCAATTAGACCAATCAATCCACAAGTATTAAATTAATACTAAATAATGCACAAACTATTACTTAAATACACAAACTATTACATAAGTACTAATACATTAATACACAAACTACTAGTCAGGTATACTACATTCCACAAACTACTAGTCAGGTATACTACATTCCACAAAATTAAATAAGCATACTACATTCCACAACTATTAGGTAAGCCACTAAGCTCCACATTAGATAAGCCACTAAGCTCCACATTAGATAAGCCACTAAACTCCACAATTATTAGATAAGCCACTAATTCCAGCCGACTGAAGTTCGCTCAGATCTGTTTGATGTACGTTCACTCACTTGCTGCCCGTGAAGTTTGCTCAGATATCTCTTCTATACTGCACACCACGTTAATATTACCCGATCACACCAACAATACACCACTGCACACATGCTTATCTCGTCAAGGCTGTGCAATTTAGGACGCAACACAGGTCCGATTTTGCAGAAATACACTCCGTCGTTGCAGGAATACGCAACTCGCCTAGTATAGCGATTCCCCGGATTTGGAGAGGTGTTTCACCTGTCTTGGAGGTGAGTGAAGGTGAACATTCTTATGTCATCACTGGTGCATTACATGCAGGATGGGTGAAAGGTGGGCAGGATAAGCCTGGATAACAAGATAAGGATGATAAGGGTGGGTATGAAGATAAGCATGATAAGGGTGGGTATAAACAAGATGAGTATGTGGAAAGAGGCATGAGATAGGTGATGTGAAATAAATGAGAAAATAAGAGGTAAGTATAAGCATGAGAGGAGAAAAGAGATAGGTGAAAATACATGAGCTAGGTGAAAATACATGAGATAGGTGAAAATACATGAGATAGGTGGAAATACATGAGATAGGTGTGAGGAGGTATAAACAGGTGTGAGGAGGTATAAACAGGTGTGAGGAGGTATAAACATGTGGTAGTATTTGGGGCAAAATGATTTTGTGGGAAAAAATGTGTGGATTGTGGATGTATGGATATTTGGATATTGGATATTTGGATATTTGGATATTGGATATTGGATATTTGGATATTGGATATTTGGATATTTGGATATTTGGATATTTGGATATTTGGATATTTGGATATTTAGATATTTGCACTTTTGCACTTTGCACTTTTGCACTTTTGAGTATATTCGGATATATGAAATATTTAAACCATATATGAATTTGTAAGCAACATACCTACGTGTAATGCTGTGGGTGTTTTGCTGTGGGTGTTTTGCTGTGAGCGTTTTGCTGTGGGTGTCTTTCTGGTCTTCTGGTCCTGGTCTTTGTTGTCTCTATATATTTGTTGATCAGTTAGTTAGTCACTTTCTCACTCACTCACTCAATCAATCAATCAGCTTGCTCACTCACTCACTCGCTTCGCTCGTGAGTTCGTTCGCTCGTGAGTTCGTCGCTCGTGAGTTCGTCGCTCGTGAGTTCGTTCGCTCGTGCAGTGATAACACCGATATACACCAAAAAATTTAATTAGAGCAAAATTATAACACAAACTACATTGAGAATATACAGCGAAAGGATCAAAGTCAAAGCAATCCTCCACTTTTTCTGTCAGCAGTGATTTCTTGGGGTGTGGGGTTTTGACGAATCTGGAGTAAATATGTACGTATCGATCGAGTTCTCTCTGAATCTGCACCGTGAACAAAAGACCGCCTATTTTATGTGATTTTCTGCATGGTGGAGGTGTAGACGATGGACCATCAAGAGCAAGTTGACGTGGGAGGCAGAAAATAACTGGAGAGACGGGGAATTGCAGGCCCCTGCAGAGAGACAATGGATACGGGAGATAGGAATGATTGGGATAAAGTGATTTTTGTGATTGGGATAAAGTGATTTTTGTGATTGGGATAAAGTGATTTTTGTGATTGGGGTGATGAAATGATTTTTGTGATTGATTGGGATGATGAAATGATTTTTGTGATTTAATGAGGCTTTTGTGATTGAGTTGATTTTTTAATGAATGAAGTTGATTGATGGTAGATTGTTGAGAGGTTGAATGTGATATGGATAAACGGATTATTATTGAGATTTGCGATCTGGGTGATTTGGATAAAAGGATTATTGTGATTGCTAATTTGGTGAGACATTTATTGTTATGATTTGGTGGATTTGATTGATTAATTTGGATTTTCAATATTATTTCACAATTTCATTCTGATGTCACTTTAATACATAATGACTCGGATTTAGTGTGACTCTGATATGACTTACTTTTGAACAGCTGGGTTTTTATGAGTGGGCTTTGGGTGTGGTATCCAAAGGTGTTTTCACTGAGTCGGTTTAAATGACACCTTCATTCAGCCACTCTATAGATATTATCACAGTCACTAAATTTTTTTATCCTTCATTCAGTCACACTAAATTTTTTGCACATTCTGTCTTCACTATTTTCTATAAAATTGTATATAAAATGTTTTGTACTAGAGATTTGGCTTAGTAAATTTGCGTTAATCTCGATCTGTCTTCAGTGATATGAATTCTCCCTGCATTGGAATGTACTGATATACAATCAATATACTATTACGAGAGAAACCTAAGTCTCACCTACGTATTCAGTCAATACCACTTGTCACTCACACATTCAGCAATATAATATTGGTTCACTCATTAATTTCACGAGCAAAGCGAATGAAGTTAGTGAGTGAAGTTCTCGTGAAGTTAGCTCTGAAGTTCTTGTGAAGTTCTCGTGAAGTTCTCGTGAAGTTCTCGTGAAGTTAGGTCGGAAGTTCTCGTGAAGTTCTTGTGAAGTTGGTCTGAAGTTCTCGTGAAGTTCTCGTGAAGTTAGGTCTGAAGTTCTCATGAAGATAGCTCGTGCAAATTTCCGCACATGATATTTCCGGTCGTATCTGCAGATTGGCGTGTAACCCAGCAACTTTAAGCGCGATTGACGACGATGCTTCAGGGGAATCGCACGCTCAAATGGGGAGGTTGACATGACTGGACACCTGAAATTTAGAAAAAATACTCCCGATTTGGACGGCTGCAAAATTCACGAGATCTTCACGAGCAAACTTCACGAGCAAAGCGAGTGAAGTTAGTGAGTGAACTAATATATAGCTGAACGATTGATTGAGCTAATATATAGCTGAACGATTGAGTGAGCTAATATATAGCTGAAAGATTGAGGAACTAATATATAGCTGAATGACTGAGTGAACTAATATATAGCTGAACGATTGAGGAACCAATATATAGCTGAACGATTGAGGAACCAATATATAGCTGAACGATTGAGGAACCAATATATAGCTGAACGATTGAGTGAATGAACATTACACAACTGAATAAGCGAGGAACCAATATTCAACTGACTGACTGAGTGATAGAATATAGTGATATAATTATAGAGTGATACCATGAAAGAGCACGTGTGTGGATTGAAACCACTTAGAGACATGAATGTGTGTTAAAATGAGAGTTTGAGTTATGACTTCTGGATTAATTCTGATTTGTGGATCTTTATTTATTGATGATTAAGTAGAGTTCTTGATGACTGAGTGAGTTGGGAGAGTGATGAGAGTGAGTAGGTGAATTTACATAATATAGAGATAACTCGTGAGTGAATCTACATATAGAAATAATTTGTGAATGAACTTATATAGAAATAATTTGTGAATGAACTTATATAGAAATAATTTGTGAATGAACTTATACAGAAATAATTTAGTGAATGAACTTATATAGAGAAATTTCAGTGAGGAATAATTGAGTGAATCGACTTATAGAGGAATTCTAGTTAGTGCTAGATTATAGACTTATTGACTGAGTTTAGTGACTTAATACTAAGAGCTTGAGTTTAGTGACTTACTTACTAAGAGCTTGAGTTTTGTCAAGACCTAATTGCTCAAGTATAGTATGACCTAATTACTCAAGTACAGTTATGACTTATGGCACGTTCAGTCCGTTCAGTGAACTTTTCCTATGATATAGAAACAGATAAAAACAGATGGTTGATGGAAAATCAAAGAATAGTTTAAGGTCAGGAAAAGAAAGAAAGGCGATTGCGTGGGTCCAGGGGAGAAGTTGCAATATGCAGTTTTAAACAGAGCTCGAACGAGCGAACGAATTCACGAGCGAACGAACTCACGAGCGAACGAACTCACGAGCGAACGAACTCACGAGCGAACGAACTCACGAGCGAACGAACTCACGAGCGAAGCGAGTGAGTGAGTGAGCAGGCTGATTGATTGATTGAGTGAGTGCGTTAGTGAATAAATTTAGTGAGTAAGTTAGTGAATAAATTTAGTGAGTAAGTTAGTGAATAAATTTAGTGAGTAAGTTAGTGAATAAATTTAGTGAGTAAGTTAGTGAGTGAATAAAGTTAGTGAATAAAGTTTGTGATGTTAGTGAGTGAGTTATGAATAAAGTTAGTGAGTTAGTGAGTTCACGAGTTAGTGAGTAAGTTAGTGAATAAAGTGAGTGACTAAGTTAACAAGTTAATCAGTTAGTCAATAAAGTTTGTGAATAGAACATAGAACAGAATACCACAATATACTGCGTTAATTGATGTAAGAAAATGATTTATGAAAATTGGCGAAAATTGGTGTATGAGATTATTGAAAGAATACCGAGTATGAGAATATGAGAATATCAATAGAATATCATTTCATGAATATCTTATGAATAAAATAACATCTCATGAATATCTTATGAATAAAATAACACCTCATGAATATCTTATGAATAAAATAACATCTCATGAATATCTTATGAATAAAATAACATCTCATGAATATCTTATGAATAAAATCAACTCTCATGTATCATGATGTCAAATTTTCCCAAGGGTAAAAGATATATTTATATGAATATATTTATATGATGGTATATAATGGTATATGATGGTATATGATGGTATATACGACTAGATATATTTATACTAAGTATATCTAGGAACTAAGTAAATTTAGGCACAACAAATAGAATATATTCACTACTGAGTATTTCTAGGAACTAAGTAAATTTAGGCACAACTAATATATTTACATAAACCATATAACATTAAACACTACCCTCATATCCTTCCCACCCTATCATAACCAGTAATCTCTATAAATAATCCAAGTTCACTCACTCACTCGCTTCGCTCGTGAGTTCGTTCAGTTGTCTCCTTATATGATGTATGTTCACTCACGAGCGAAGCGAGTGAGTGAGTGAGTTCGTGACTATACACGCACCGCGCTTAACTTCCCCTTTCAGACTACCGTTTAATCGAGTCTGTGTAAGGTACAGGTCCATGGATTCGGCAATCGCTGTTTTTGGCAGTTAACACAGATACGGTATCACGAATATCTTCAGCAAAACGAGTAATGTGACGTACAGTCTCAGATGATGACTTTTCTTTTTGTTTCAGATGATGTTCTATGAGGTGATACGGTTTTCTATGTGTTCTATACGTGAAGGATTGCATAGATTGTAAGGTTCTATATGGATTAGTGATTTGATTTTTGGCTATTTTACATAATGATTGTTTCTGTATATTTGATTTTCAGTTAGTTAGTCAGGCAGACAGGCAGGCAGGCAGGCAGTTAGTCAGGCAGGCAGTTAGTCAGGCATGCAGGCAGTAGTCAGGCAGGCAGGCAGTCAGTTGGTTAGTCATGTGGTTAGTCAATCACTCACTCACTTCGTTCGTGAAGTTCGTTCGTGGTGACAGGAATGTACTCAATGCAGAAGCAAATATCGGCCGTACTGCGGCTAAACAAAAAAAAATAACCCTTGTGCAGGTTGGTTGTGAGATACGACAACTTTAGTCGGGTGATGGCGGGACAATAGGCGCGAAGAGGGGACAATAATATGCATGGTTCCCCTGTGATATTTTTGGCGTACCCGACGTAGCTAGCGCATTCGGTGGATCGTCTATATTTTTTATGCCGGTGTCTAGCATAGCGCAAATAGCACAAAAGGAGCAAATTTGCGTTTTCTTTCAAATACATATAAGGCTGGCCCTGCCATCTTCTTTGACCAGTCCAACATTCGCCATTTCAAGCATCCATGTCCACTGCTGTATACTACATGCCCGAAGACCACAAGCACACATTGCCCCTGTTGGCCCAACTCATGCCCTCTGATTACCAAGCATCGGGAATGACCTACGACCCCAAGTACCACGACTTGTACCAGCTGCAGATGGTGCAACAGCAGCCGCAGCAACTTGTACAGCAACTGGTACAGCAACTGCTGCTGCAGACGCTGTCTGCGAACACGACGCCCGCTGCACAATATGGCGCCTACACCACCATGGGCGGCGTGCAAGTCAGCGGGTCAGTGTCGGGTCCGTCGACGACGTCCATGTCGCAGATTCCCCAGATGCAGCAAATGTCGCACATGACGCAAATTCCACAAATGTCTCAGATGACGCAGGTCCCGCAGATGTCGTCATCATCGGGCGCCATGGTACCCGATAAGTGCATCTGCAAGCTGAACGCAAACAGAATACCACGCCCGCGTAATGCATTCATTCTCTTTCGCCAAAAGTACCACCAGGCGGTGCTCGCCGAGGGCGGACCGGCCCGCACAAATCCCGAGGTGTCCCGTGAGCTCGGAAGACGCTGGCGAGCACTCTCTCCTGCAGAGAAAGACCACTGGAACACCCTCGCCGAGGATGAAAAAAAGAACCACGCAAAGAGATATCCGGGCTACCGGTACATGCCCCGCAGAAATGGCAAACTGAAAAACTGCAATGCATGTCGCCAAAAGGCTTTAAGACAGCAGCAGGTTCAGTCGCATAACCAGCAAATTCTCCTACAGCAAGAGCAGTATCAGCAGTATATGCAGATGCAACAGCAGCAGCAGCAGTATCAGCAGTACCAGCAGATGTACCAGGGTTATTATGATGATAAGTTACTGCCGTTGAGTGTGGGGTATCAGGACTTTGGAACGAGCGCTGGCGCTCAGTTTGGGTACGAGCAACAGGAGGTGTTTTATCAGGGAATATAACTCACTTCACGAGCAAAGCGAGTGAAGTGAATGAACTTAGTGAGTGACTTAATAAGCTGAGTGAACTTGGTGAGTGACTTAATAAACTGAGTGAAGTGACTGAACTTAGTGACTGAACTTAGTGACTGAACTTAGTGACTGAACTTAGTGACTGAACTTAGTGACTGAACTTAGTGACTGAACTTAGTGACTGAACTTAGTGACTGAACTTAGTGACTGAACTTAGTGACTGAACTTAGTGACTGAACTTAGTGACTGAACTTAGTGACT
>JAJLWI010000116.1:0-41084 GCA_030674215.1 Kodamaea nitidulidarum | reverse complement strand
TGAGTGAGTGATTGAGTGAGTGATTGAGTGAGTGATTGAGTGAGTGATTGAGTGAGTGAGTGATTGATTGATTGAGTGAGTGAGTGAGTGATTGAGTGAGTGAGTGAGTGAGTGATTGAGTGAGTCAAGTGAGGTTGAATTGAAGGCTGAGAAGAATCGTTCAAAAGAAGAATCATGGAAGGAGAATCAGATTGAAGACAATCACTGAAAAGGAATCATTTTCTGGAATCATTGAAAGTAAAATCATGCTAGAACTAAAAACCCATGAGTGAAACTTGACGAACGAAGAACAGAACGATATTGAAATCAAACAACCCAAGAATTCTGCTGTTGGTGAAGAACTAAAGAATTATATTAAAAAATTCGAGAAATCTACTGAAAGAATCCATAGATTTCTATCCAAACAAAAAACTCAATAATTACATTTCAAGATTGAGTATTGAAATTTAACCTGGTTTATAAGACTGATTATGTTGAAATTGAAGAGGCCAAAAATGAAAGGATCGAGAGAGCAAGAATCAAGGAAATGAACAATTGATAGTGCAGTAATTGATCACATATATACATTAGCAAGATAAATTGACTACAATATACATCAGCGAGATAAATTGAAAGGCAATATATGAAAATGGGATATTAGCGCAATATTTTATTACAATACTATACATATGTGGTGAATCACCATAATCCTACCGATATCCAGGTAACAGACAGAATATATCCATGGACTCCGAAATATTCCCACCAGTTTGAGTATACTGTACCCATGGATTCCCCGTGTTCCAAAAAAGCATCTCTAGTGAAGACCTACCGGATGCTTCGATCTTATTATACAGATGATCGCAGTTGTGTGTGTATGGTCTCTTCGTTCTCATTCTCAATGGACCCAGTGTTATTCTCCATGGGCCTGTATTATTCTGGGCCTGTATTATTCTGGGCCTGTATTGTTTTCCTCTCTCTTAATCTCAATGGACCCTTTTTATTCTCCATGGGTCTGTATTATTCTCCATGGGAATGTATTGTTCTCCATGAATGCTCTTCTCCATGAACGTTCTTCCTTTGTCGCTCTTCTCTTCGCTCTTTCCCCTCTTTATACCCACTCTTTTCTCACTCATGCTCTAACGGACTAATCCACTGCCAGACCTTCATAATCTCTCCATGGTTTTCAATCAACTTGTACGAAACATTGGTGTTGTTCTCAACTTTGTGAACAACCGCATTCCACAAATTCAACTTCTTTTGCAAGTTGTGCTCGTCAGACAATATGAGATCCCGTAACTGGTTTGCACCTATGAATTCATTCACAACAGCAGTCCCCTGCTGCTCTCTACTGGCCCTGACCTGATTCTGGAGCTTTTTCAAAACCTCCTTGTACACAGCATCCACGCGAGCCAAACGGGCCTTGTATGCCTCATACTTGTAGGAAACAAGCTTGAAGAGCACCAAGATGGCAAGAACAGAGACAAGCTTAAGCTTGTGCTGAGCCAAAGACCCAACTAAGCTATTCATTACTTGGCACTTAAATCCAAGGTGCGATAATGACGTTGAGCGAAGAATCTTGTTCTGGTTTTCAATTTTGCCGCTCGCGTGGTCAACAAGTATTCTCTTGGGAGGTAAACTTGAATATCCGACCTGTATGTTAGTATGATTCTGAAAGCGCTAGTATACTCACCTAAAATCATTAGATTTTAAGCTGTTGACAGATCCACGAACTTGCCTTACAATTACATCGGGTTCCTTTTCCAACTCGACCACTGATCTTTCCCACAATTCTTCAAATTCCTCCAACGTAATATACGGAGCTTTCATCGACAACAACAAGTCGTGCAACTCCACGAGGGAAACCCCTGCTTCTTCGATGTCGGTTGACATGCCGCAGTTGCGGTCGGCGTTTTTGGACCTCAACAAGTCGAGGGCCACATCAATGATGATTTCGATCTTTTCTGCTTTCTTTGTGTCTGGGATACACTTTTTATTGTATGGCTTCAAGAAGTTGTCCCAGGGCTTGTACTCAATGAAATCTTCAAAACACCCCAACTCCAAGTTAGGGAAGCACCGTGCATGGTTCGGACACGGTACACACGCTGGTTTCATGTTGTTGTCCATGTAGTCACCCACAAATCTCAACACACCACTCTCGTGTGCCTTGAATGTTGGCTCGTAGAGTTCCTGGCCACAGTAGCCCACCAACTTCATTTGCCCGTAGTACCAGTATCCAAGCAAGCACGAGACAATTGCCACAAAGGATGTCGAGAATGCGAGGAGATACAACAAGTGCTGCGGCTTAAGCGATTCAAGAAGTGACCGGCGGCTCCTCGTTCTCTTGGTCCGCTTTTTGGCCTTGGGTGTCTTCTTACGTTCGACAAGATTCATACCGTCTTCGTCATCCAAGTCGTCCTTCGAGCACGAAAACTCGTTTTTGATCTCAACAAGACGCGGTCTAGGGGTAACATTTGGAGTTGGGTTCACCGACTTGAGTACATTTCTCGGGCTTGCTGGGTTGGACGACCTCAATCTGCGCGGAGTGGACATCCCCGAGATAGACTGCCGAGAGGTGTTTGCGTCAGCCAAGCGACCTTCCACAGTCACACCCAACTCTGCAGCAAGGTCGATGCTAATCGGGATTTCCTCCCCTTTTATACGCTTCAAGCCCTTGTCGAAGCTCTGTTGTTCGCTCAAAGGCGACTGATGGAATGAGTTTCTCAATCTTGGAGAAGATCTTGTGGGGGGAGACAAAAACGCACTTTTGTCGAAGTTGTTGTCCTTGGGTGTCGCCTGGGAGTGTTTGCGGTCATTCACAGTGGGGGTTGTGGTTTTGAAGAACTTGGGTTGTTTTGCAGGAGTCAACTTTGAGAACGACGCGTTTGGACTTTGTACAGGAGAATCAGTGGACTTTTTTGTATTAACTTCGTTTTTGTGAAGATTGGTGTCGTTCACTTGGTTTTTGGGCAATTTGGGCTCTTTGATGGGGTTTTTGAAAAGTTCGGCTTCAGCAGGGGTTGGTGTGTCATCTACTAAGGGTGTAGAATCTTTGACTTTGACTTTTTTGGAGATCTTTTCCTCATCTTCTTCCAAGCCTCTTTTTTTAGCGGAAGAATTGGGTGTTTGCTCATTCAGTAAGGGCTTCAACTTTGACTTGGTTTTTTTATCCAACTTAGACTGTAACTTGGTTTTTTCATCCAACTTGGACGTTAACTTGGTTTTTCCATCCAGGTTGTTTTCATTCAACTTGGACTTTAACTTGGTTTTTGCATCCAAGTTGTTGGCTTTTTGATCCAAGTTGTTTCCATCCAACTTTAACTTTAACCCGACATTTTCATCCAGCTTTGTTTCTTCCTCATTCTGCTTAAACTTTTCTTTCTTATCTTCTGAATCCTCCCTCGGGCTATCTAATTCCGGCACTTTGTTCTCCTTTTCGGACTCTTGCTTCAGATTGCTTTGCTTACGAGAAGTTTCATCTTTTGATCCTTCGGACACCGGCAAGGAATTCGACCTACCACTTTGATACTCCGCAAGCCATTTCTCAGCATTAGGCGTGATCTTGTCGTTGAAAAGGGCAACCAACTTGCTCTTCTTGGCGGAGGGCGGGAACTCTACACCGTGCTTTGTGAGGACTTCTTTTAGCTGAGAAGCCTTGAGCGATTTCGCATTGAAACCTGGGGTTAGTATGGGGTGGATCACAGCGCGAGGTTACTCACCGTCTTGAAGGTAGTGCTCTTCGTTCATGTTTGTAAACAAAAAAGAAGAAAGCTGAAGTCTTTGTGGTCAGGTGATAGAAATGTCACGTGTACTATTTTACGAAGTCGATCGGACGAGCAGATCTGATGGCATGGTTGGGGAAGAAAGTGTAGATGACAAGGGTGGGGGGTTGATGGGGATCTTCATGGGTTGATGAGGAGTAGGGAGCATCATGGGTTGATGAGTAGTAGGGTCGTCATTTGCTGTGTACAGTTGCGGAGGTTTCTCGATTCAACGGGATTTTATGCAGTACACAGCAACAAATTTGTATGGTTGCGAAATGGGGACGAACTTCACGAGTGAAGCGAGTGAAGTGAGTTAAAAGAGTGAACAAGGAAGTAAGATGAATGAATGGGAGAGTGAGTGAAGAAGAAAGTAAGATAAATGAATAGGTGAGTGAGTGAACAAGGAAGTAAGATGAATGGACTGATATGTGAGTGCAAAATAGTAAAATGGGTGAGTGAGTGCATTTTAGTAAGATAAATGAACGTATTAGTGAACAAAATAGTAAGATAAATGAACGGATGAGTGAACAAAATAAGATTAATGATTGAGAGATTGGAGAGATAAATGAATTTTGTTCGTGTTTGCTTGTGCCAAAATTCACACCACCTTTAAATGCGTAATAACTAGTACAACTAGTACAAACAAAAATATTAATAGACAGTAGTGGAAATTATACACAGTTAGAAAACAGGCAGTAAACATCCAAGAAACTGTTTAGAACTGCTAGCAAACAATTAGAAAACAGAGAGTAAACAGCTAAGAAACTCCTTATAACAACTAAAAAACAATCACTAAATAGCCGGTAAACAGATAGTACAGCTTACCTAATTAGTACAGTTTATCTAACCAGTAACTCATCTAAGTGGTACATCTTATCTAACTTGTACAAATTATCTAATGTACAGCAATATAATAGTACAGCTAATATAATAGTACAGCTAATGTAATTAGTACATTTAGTACAAAAGATAAAAGATGATAGTTATTGTCCTTAGCGTACTACACACTCACACACTCACACACTCACTTCACTCGTTCAGTTCGTACGCTTCGCTCGTTCAGTTCGTTCGCTCATTTCTTCCTTGCATATTCTCCGCTTTTGTACCACATGGCCAATTCCAGTACGCCTTAATCCACCCACAACCCTTCTCCTACTCCATGTTAGTTAACTCCCTCTCACTCCCTCTCACTCTCTCTCATTCCCTCACTCCCCCAACCCACTCTCTCATTTCCTCCTCTCCAACCCACCCTCTCCCACCCATCCTACCCTCCTACCCCAACTACACATATTCCTACCCCCACCACGTGGTGACCACTCAAAACATGTGATTTGAGCCCGCACCCACACGTGGATAGAGAAAGATTTCTTTTTCCCATGCTATATATTGGGCCCCCTACCGTAAGCAATAGGAGCGAGCGGAACATAGAGCCTTGCTTTGCAGCCGATTCCCTTTACATCTCCCACTAATTTTTTTTCACTGATGCGATAAAAATTACTGATCCATGAATTAGATTCACCATGAAACGAATAGAGGGCAAGCCCAAAAATACATCCAGATACACGGATAATGACCCCGTGGCCCATGGGCTCATGTCGCCACCCTCAATACCTCGCGACCCCTTCCTCACACAATACATCCGAAACCGGTCGCTTTCCTCATGCCTCAACAATCACCAACTATACTTTAATTCATTAGATAAACAACGCAAACTGCGTCTGTATGAGGTGTATCAAAAGTACTTGGTACAGGCCCCGAGCACAAAGGTTCGAGACATCACTACAGATACCTCATTTTATCTCCCCAAGACCACTTATGTTCCAGATAAAGATGTCCAAACATATGTTCCGAAGTCTCCGCCACAACATCCGACCACAGAACAAGTTAGAACCCCAAGGCGCCAGGGACATCATACACCGTGTGGCGAGACCAGCCCCAAGCAAAAAAGGAGGCCGAAAGCTGTGGTCAAGTATCTTCCAGTTGAGTTTATGGATTGCCCCATGGATGGGTTAATAACACTCATTTCGCGTATGCTCCACCAGTTGATTTCACTCAATGACAAGTCTGTTCACCCTTCTATTAGCGCTCCAACATCGTCCAAGACCGACAACAGCTGGCTTACTCGGTACCATTCGCGCACACCACCATCGATATCAACACACACGTACCTTACACGTCTTTCCAAGTTCAACAATTTTAATGCGGCAACTTTACTCATGACCATCTATTACATTGACCTTCTTTCGCACCAATACCAGCCATATTTCACGCTCAATTCGTGGACCGTGCATCGTTTTTTGCTTGTGGCCACTATGTTGGCGCAAAAGTCCATGGAGGACTTTTTCTACACCAATGATCATTACGCCAAGGTTGGCGGAGTGGCCACGCTGGAGTTGAATTGTTTGGAGTTGGACTTTTTGGAGCGTGTGGATTGGCGCTGTATTCCCACAAAGGTGCAACTGAATGGCCACACCTCGATCAAATATGCCAAAGATGTGTTGAACATGTACTATTGTCAGTTGATTGAGCTTATGGGGAGGAGCACGTTGTTGGGCAATGTTCATTATGTTCTGAGCAAGGATGTGGTGGAGAGTGGTATGGACTCGGACATGTCTGATTATTCCGATGAGGGAAGGAATGTAGAGAATACGGAGTGTGGGGGGGAAAACATAGAGTGTGGAAGAGAAAGAAAGTATGGAGAAACAGAATGTGGAAGAGAAAGAAAGTATGGAGAAACAGAATGTGGAAGAGAAGGAAAGTATGGAGAAACAGAATGTGGAAGACAATCACAGTATGGAGAATCAGAGTATGGAGAATCAGAATATGAGATGAAAAATGATGAATACTCGCACAAAAGTGAAAACGCATTTCTTGGAAATTACGATGCGCTGGGTCGCAGTATGGACGGTTCGAGTTCTCCGCACCTCAAGCGGAAGCGGACGCCCACAATGGATGAGGAGCTGCATTTTTAATAGGGATATAGATTGCATATAGAAAGGCCGGATTATAGGTAGATGTAGGGATGGAAGAGGGTTGACGAGGATATACGAGAACGAGTGAGCGAACTACACGAGCGAAGCAAGTGTTGTGAGTGAGTGAGTGAACTTACATCATATACTTAAATTATATACAAAGAACATCACTCCCTTCGCTCGTGATGTGGCTGACTGAGTGGACTTACAACATATAATTAAAATTACTCACTCCCTTCGCTCGTGATGTGGCTGACTGAGTAAACTTACATCAAATACTGACTATTCTCAAAAAGTCAAGGTGTGGACACAAAGATCAAGTTGAGGGTATGTTCTGAAACTAAGTCTATTTTGAACATGGATTTTTTTAGCTTCTTGGACATCTCTTGGTCTTTCGACTATGAAAGCTTTATGTCATTATACTGGTCATGTCATTCATTTGCTGATATATAGACGTTACTCATCGCGTGCTTCATTTCTGTACTTTCATGATAATATGCGTGACTTTTTAATGTGCAGTAAGGCTTGTATATTCCGGCTTCCCGTGTTCTCATCAATGTTTACTGGAGTTTTGGGTAAAAGTATGTTAATTGTGAGTGTATTTCAATTTCTGATGGAGTACCCCTACTAGGCTGGGTGTTGGCTCGAATATTGTCATAGTCATTTATTTGGGTGTTGCTTCACGGTTGTTTTGTATTCGGGTGTTGTTTCACTATTATTCATACTCCGTATTGCCTTTCATATTTGGGTGTTGCCTTTTATACTTTAGTTGCACATCCTCACTATCTCGCTCTGCTCGATATTTTGGTTTCATACTTGAGTTGCACGATAATTTGGTCATTTCATACTGGGTTCCTCACCTCACCATCTCGCTTTGCTCGATAGTTCGGATATTACATCAATCAAGAAATGAAGTATCGTCAGATACCACTATAAAATCACTGCGGCTTGATCAACTCAAACAGACAGTACAATGACTTGTCTACGCTCATCACCGCGCCAAAATTGTTGAACTCCCCACAGTAGTTCGGCGCCAGGAACACGGTGACCAAGCGGCGTCTGTTAAAAAACTCATAGCCGTCCTCCACCACCATGTGCCCGCGAACAATCAAGTCCATGTTAAACGTCTGGCAAAAGTAGTCTACGTGTTTACGTCCAAAACGATACGAAACTCCGCGGTCATTCTTGGGCCAGTTCGTCATCGAGAAGTTCTTCACCAGCCGGTCAGGGTCTGACCACAACAAGTCGGCAAGTAGACCCTTGTCAGGGATGTCAGTGGGCCTCTTGATGCTCTCCACCTGCTCCAAGCTCTGCAAATCCGGCAGAAGCCCGCCGTGGATGCAAAAAATCTTGTCGTTAATGGTGGCCGCAATGGGAAGCGTGTTAAAGACATCGACAAAGTTCTTCCACAACTTGCTTGCGGGTAAGCGCCGCTTACACTCGTCGTAGAACCCGTAGATCTTGGTGATGTTGGCCGACTCGTGGTTCCCCCGGAGCATGAAAAAGTTCTCCGGGTACTTGATCTTGTAGCACAACAAGAGAAGCATCGTCTCCAAGGACTTGTGGCCACGGTCCACGTAATCACCGAGAAACAAGTAGTTTGAGTACGGTGGGTACCCACAGCTGTTGAAGATGCGGAGCAAGTCGGTAAACTGCCCGTGAATATCACCCACAATCTTTACGGGCGGTGATAAACGCAACAACGTGGGTTGCTCCAAAAAGATCGAGCGCGCCTTGTGCAAAATGTACTTGATCTCCGATGTTGTAACGGGAACAGGTTCCTTGGTCAGTCTGCTGCGTGCAGACTTTTTCATGCCTGCCTCGAGTAAGCGGTCGATGACGCTGTCAACGTCAATATCGAGCTTCTTGTTAGCGTGCACAAGAGGCGGAGAGCTCGATAAATTGGACGAAGACGAAGACACGCCCTTTTCAAGCGGAGGCATCGACTCTTTAAACTTGCGCAAGTTCTTCTTGGACAAGACGTTCGGCGAGCCTGGGGCCTCGTGTGTGCCCTCTGCTATGGAATCCAACTTCTTGATTTGGTTTGTCGACGACTCGGGCGAGTACTTGGCCTTGGGCTGGTTAGCAGAGGAGGTCTTGAGGAACGGCATGCTTGGTGAGCTCGAGTTGAGCGACAGCGCCAGAGAGTCGTCCTTGTCTTTGTCGAGGGTGGTAAACACAGGCGACAACGCAGAAACTACAGACTTCTCGCTGTCAAGCAGCGACGAGTACTCGGGCAAAGAATACGCGTGGGAACTGGGCAGGGTGTATGCTGGCGCAGCGTCCACAGGCGCGGTTTCTACCGAGCCTGGGCGACTCGTCAACAACTTGGCCATGCCGATTTCAAGATCGAGGTCCAACTTACGCTCGCGGCGTGGCGAGGAGGATTTCTTGGGGATTTTATAGTGTGTATAAGCCGAATGGATATTGATGGCGGAAGACCTTATGCTTCCGCCCTGGTGGTCATGGGCATCATTAAGGGTTTGCTTGTCAGCAGCATCGCAATCGATGCGGGATATATTATTTGATAGACGAGATAGAGCAGGCCCCTTATCATCAGGGTCTAAATCGCCACTGGGAGAGCTCCCCTGCGCAGTGGCAGTTTGGCTAGTCGAAGACGTTTGCAGATCATTTTTGGACGGGCTATTACCCATATTATGGCTGACACAGAAGACTAGCGGTCTTAGGTGGGTCGAACAAAGATGTACAGGTAAACTGTGATTGTTTGGCGCTTTCGCGAAGTATGGAAAAAAGTGGCAAAATAGGGGATCCGCTTTTTTTTTTATACACCGGGGCCGAAGCGGAGATGACGAATTTTTGTCGTGTGCACACACCCCTATTTCAGGTCCCACGTTGCATACACGTGACCGCCAAGCCCATGTGACCGTAGAAAATAGAAAAAAAGAAAGGCGATAAGAGCGCGTGAGAAAATGCTTCTTGATTTGCTATGTCATTGGTCAGAAGACTATCCACGATGTCTAGACCGATTTCGTGTGCAGGGTGTCTCATTATAGGCGACGAGGTTCTCAATGGCAAGATCCATGACACCAACTCGCACTTTTTCGCCAAGTATTGTTTCCAGAACTTGTCTATTCCGCTCAAGCGCACCATTGTGTGTGGAGACGATCGTGATGATATTGTCAAGCTGCTTGATTTTCTATTAAAGGACGATAAGGTGGACTTTGTTGTTACTTCTGGTGGTTTGGGGTCCACTCATGATGATGTTACTTATGATGTTCTTGCGGAATATTTTGGTGTGGAGAATAAGAAGGACCAGGAAGTTGTGGATCGCATGTACAAAATTCGTGGTGATTACATCAAGGGTTTATCCAAAGAGCAGCTGGATGCTTACTTTCGCATGGCTACTGTTCCGCAACCAAGCAAGAGTGTGAAAGTCGAGAAACATTTCACCGATGAACTGCTTTGGTTTCCCATTGTAGGCATCAATGAGCAAGTGTATGTTTTCCCCGGTGTTCCCTCGCTTTTCAGAAAGCTTGTGGAATCCATTGGTCCGTACTGGAAACTGCGTGTTGCTGATGGAGGACACCAGTTGAGGCGTCGGTATGTCAAGACGGCTGTGAAGGAGGCGGAGTTTGCGGCATATTTGGGCAATTTGCAGGAAAAGGTCGATGAGGATTATGGCAAGGGCAAAGTGAAGTTGGGCAGTTATCCGCATGTGTTCTGGGATATTAGTACGGTGAGTATTATAGGTGATTCATTGCTGGATGTGGTTTTTGATGAGTTGGTGAAGGATATTGAGAGGAATGTTCGGGGGACTGAGATTAGTGTTGAGGAGGAGGAGGGGTATTCAAGAGAACCGAACGAGCGAAAGAACTGAACGAGCGAACGAGCGAACGAACTTCACGAGCGAAGCGAGTGAAGTGAGAGAGTGAGTGAGTGAGTGAGTGAGTGAACGAAAGATAAGAGATATATGAACTTCACGAGCGACCGAACTTCACAAGCGAAGCGAGTGAAGTGAGTGAGTGAAGGAAAGGTAAGAGATATATGAACTTCACGAGCGACCGAACTTCACAAGCGAAGCGAGTGAAGTGAGCGAGTTAATAAAGATACGAGAGATAAGAACAAAAAAGTAATAGATAAATGAACGGGTGAGTCAACAAAAAAATGACAAGGGAATGAGGGAATGAACAAAATAGGAGATAAATGAATGAGCGAATGAGCGAACGAACTTCAAGAGAAATAATATGCTGGATTGTAGGTTCTGGACTCTAGATTCTGGATTCTAGATTCAAAATTCTAGATTCTGGCTGTGTGCTTACTTACGAAGTTGCTAAATTGTGAGATCCTGGATTCTGGATTGTGTGCTTACTTGTTGCTAAATTATGAAATCCTGGATTATTCATATCTAATCGATCGTAATCAGGTCTCGGAAATTCAGGGTGGCTTTGCTAGATAGTGCGCAATGGATAAGCGCAATACCAATTGAATTTTGTGGTGTGTGATAACTGTGGCTTACAATTAGGGACGCGATATGTACAGCCGAAACCAGAATAATGGTTGCGAATGAGAGTAATTTAACATGAAGTGAGATGTACTAGAAATATCGAATGAAGTAGTGGAAAGTGTAGTAGAACGTCAATTTATAAAAAAGCAAATGGTTTCTAGTCCGTAAGCCCGCTAGCTTAAAGCGAGATAAAAAACCATGAGTACTTTGAGGTACGCTTTTGACTTGGTCTTCGGTTGACTTCGTGTGCACTGTTCGGAAAAGCAGTTAGAGCGAGCTTTACACTCCTTTTGGTGCATGAGGTGCATTTCACCATAAGCCCGTTTAATGCAGCTAAAGCTTTTAGGTTATACATCCAGAATTCAATATCTATGGCACTTTAAGCCTTTATCCAGCTTGAATTTAAGTGGAGCTGTGTATTCTGCTGAAACGAGGCTGTACCTGTGGCTGCAAAAAAGCCACAGGACGGCGCAAAAAAAGAAAATATGCCAATTGCTGCGGAAAGCGTTAGGACGAACTTCATGAGCGAAGAGAATGAAGTGAGGAAGCAAGTACCAGCACTATCATAAAATCAAAGAGGATTAATCTTACCACTCATATCAAGACAAGTCATAGCCATCTGTGGAGAGCTTGTGTTTATCATTTAAAATGGGCCGAGGTATAAATTACCGGGGAGTTGTTTCGAAATGCCCTCCCATCAAATACTAAGCTGACAGTCGTGATCAGACAATATAATCGCATAATATTGCCTTTGCGATATGCTTGAAGAATGGTTTTCAATCTTGCTAACCAACAACTTTGGTTAAAAGTACATACCGCACTTGAAACAGCCTCATATTTGCAATAATTCAGAAAATAGTATGAGCCCAAAACCTAAGGTGGAACTTCGAAAAAATCATCTAAATGAGCGTCCCCTTTTCTTTCAAGTTGCCTGTCTAAATGCAGAGTCGACTCGGTTAGATTCCTAACTCTGATACTCGAAATCATCTCATAATTATGGCACATCTATTAACAGTCTCAGAGATTATAAAAATTATGACGAGCTAAAAATGATGACATAAGCAAAGACCAAGTATCAGGTTATGAGCTGATATCAGGAGAATTACCGTGTACGGATAAAGCGCAACTTTATCCAGGTGAGGTTTGACTTTGCATGTGGTCCAAGTACTGTATCAGGAAATAGAGTACGTACAACGAACTGAGCGAGTGAAGTGAGTGAGTGAGTGAGTGAACTTAAAAGTGATCACTGAATCTACAAACGAACTTCTGAGTGGGGTGGGTGAGTGAGGTTTCCGCAATTTGGAAAATATACAGGCTTAGTGAGTACAAAGATCTGCATCAGGGGTCTTAAGGAGTGGACGTTCATCCTAACTTTAAGAATGACATTGGCACTCGGGCAGGGCCAAAATATCTGATAGACTGCATATGGTGAATGATTGCGAAATTTAGCAAACCAATCGGAAATGCACCTGGTTAAAAGATACCCGATGGATGTAAACAAAATCCAATGTAGAATCCGGGGAAAACTGCAGGGGGTAACGGAAAGCAACATTTTGCAATTGAATAGAGGACGGTAATATCACAACTCTCAGAAGTTCGGTGCTAGCAATCGAGCCAACCGTAACTAATCGATATATCTATATTGTAACAGTCTCATTTTAATTGAGGTTTGTATTTTGAACAAGCCTGGAATATACTAGTGACTGCATATAACTACACTCTGACTGGATTTACACACAGTCTACGGGCCAGATAGCAACAGTAACGGATCGGATTGTGAGGCGAACAGAGTGGTGTAATCTCGGCATTTGGGATATCACTCAATACCGAGGTTTACCATTAATATGAATAGGTTTACTAAAGTTGAATAAAGTAAAAATATTTATACTGCAGATTTTAACATCAGGATTTCACTGTCAATACGTTAAAATAGAATCTTAAAGGTAGTAAGCTTTTTGACCACAATGTAAAATCCCTGAATGATAGCTACCAATGCTACGTAATACTGGCCTGATACTACCATTGCTACGTAATATTTATGTATGCCTGGCCTGATACTACCTATTACGTTTTTCTATAGCGTGTCTTTGAAAGGTGCTATTATAGATGCTCAGATAAAGTTTATTCAGCAGCCTTTGACTGCTTTATACAAATTAACACGCCTGAATATGTTAACCTTCTTTTATCTGTTTCTGGAAGACTGGAGCTTGGTGACGTTCCACTCTTTTATGTACAATCACTTGTGTTCAGAATGCACACTAACTTGTTGTGGTAATGTTCACTCACTCACTTCACGAGCAAAGCGAGTGAAGCTCATAGTTTATAACAGTGGTAGTAATACACCTTCATGGACTGAAGTCTGGTTAATCGGTTCATATCTTTACGATTGAACAGGTTCTGGTTAAACAATGCCACTATTTCCTGCATACGGACATTGTTGCAAAATAGATTAAAAGAGCATGCGCTGAACTATAGTCACGATACAAATCTTCAGTACACGTACTGATGAACTTTTCACTGAACTACCTTTACAGAGGATAATTTCATGAGACCATCACTCAACATATAAACATCGTATACTTACTTCATTTCAGTCATACAAAAGTTCAATCATGTAATTAATCAACCCGCTTAATTGTGAATGTTACTTTACTATCGTTAGTTGAACTACTTCTGAAGTTACGGATTCGAGATTCATCACCCACTATTATGCTGAATTTACTATAACTAGTAGTATCATCTGAAAACGGCTGATATGTTTGACAATCTATAGAAGTATAGAAATGTCTATTGCACCTAATAGAACAATTAAACATAATTCAACAAACTTCATATTCTACAAAATCAGGTAAACTTGTCACATATGGTTGGAAAGAACCTACGAACTGAAAAAGCGAGTGGGCAAAATGTATTATAGACGTCCGTTCAGTAGTTCTGGTTTAGTTCAAAAAAAACCTGCAGTTATACAGCATTTGAGTTTACTCACTCACTCACTCATTCGTTCAGTCATTACTATATCTGAGTTCACTCACTCACTCGTTCAGTTATTACTATATCTGAGTTCACTCACTCACTCGTTCGTTCAGTTATTACTATATCTGAGTTCACTCACTCACTCGTTCGTTCAGTTATTACTATATCTGAGTTCACTCACTCACTCACTTCACTCGCATCGCTCATGAAGGTCGTTCGCTTGTTCAGTTGACATTCAACTTCTCCTTGAAGAGCTTGGTCACACCCTCAACGGCCTCTTCAATGCCCTCAACACGGTCACCCATACCCTGCACAATATTGCCCTTACCACCAGCCTTACCACCAATCTTCTCGCTCACACTCTTGGCCAACTCAGTCGCATTAACACCCTTGGCAATTGCAGCATCCGAAACATAACAACCGTGAGCAACCTTACCCGAAACACCAGTAATCAAGTAAATGCTCTTCTCCTTGTGCGACTTCTTGATCAAGTTGATGGCCTCAGTAATAGCCTTGGCATTGGCGTTAATGCCAATGTGGCTGACGAAGAACTCATCCTTGTCTTCGTCCTTCAACCACTCATTGACCGCATCCAAGGTCTTCTTGGTCTCCTCCTTCTGAATGGCCTTGACCTGGTCCTTGATAGCCTTGTCCAATTTGTTGAATTGGTCAGTCAACTTCTGCTTGTCCAAAACCGAGATGGACAACTGCTTCAAAGCAACACCCAACTCCTTGGCCTTAGCCTCCTTAGCCGCACCAAATGGCAACTTCTCAGCACTGGCAATCTCAGCACCAAAATCCCTGGCAATTCTCTGAACCTCGTGAGCCTCATTTCCAGTAACAGCCACAATTCTGCGGATTCCCTTGGCAATACCAGACTCCTCAATGATCACCAAGTCCTTGATGTCACCAGTCTTGGCAACATGGGTACCACCACAGAACTCAATGGAGTACTTGTTCCACTCGGGGTTCTCAGGGTTGGCAACCAAGTCGTCCACAGGAACACCAATCGACACAACGCGCACAGGGTCTGGGTAGGTTTCGCCGAAAACTGCCCTCAAACCAGAGATCAGCTTAGCGGTGCTCAAGGCAACCTCCTGGGAGAAGACAGCCTTGTTGGCCTTGATGTAGTCGTTGGAAATCTGCTCAACCTTAGCAACCTCATCGGTCTTCAAGGCCTGCTTGTGCGAAAAGTCAAACCTCAACTTCTCCTGCGCAACAAGCGAACCCTTCTGGTCAACAGAGTCACCAAGAACCTCACGCAAAGCATAGTTCAACACATGGGTACCCGTGTGGTTGTTTCTGATGGGCCATCTTCTCAACTCTTCATAGGTCGCAATGATCTCATCCTTCACACTGAGCTCTCCCTCACATAAATAACCCGTGTGCAACACGTACCCACCGTAAACCTGCACGTTGTTGACGTCGAACTCAGCCTTACCATCAATCACCAACTTACCGGTGTCATACTCCTGACCACCCTGCTCGGCGTAGAAGGGGGTCTTGTCGAGGAGAATACCATATTGCTTGGAGGTGTCGGTGATGGAAGAGACAAAGTTGGCACCATCGTAGATCGCAACAATGTTAGCCTTGATGTTCTCAACCCCGTACTTGGGCGAGTCATCGGTCTTGGGGACCTCGCTGTTGGAGTCCAATTCAGACAAGGCGTGCACATCCAACTTGATCACCTGAACACCGCTCTTGTTTCCGGTGGCCTTGGAAGCCTCCCTGGACTCCTCCTTGGCCTTCTCAAAACCAGCCTCGTCAATCTTCAACCCAGCCTCCTCAGCCATCAACCGGGTCAAGTCCACAGGGAACCCGTAGGTGTCGTACAATCTCCACACGTCCTTACCAGGCAAGGTCTGCTCTGGGGTCTTGGATGCAATGATGGCATATTGCTCAAACAACTTCTCACCTCTGTCCAACGTCTTGGCAAACGACAATTCCTCCTCATTCAAGATCTCCTTCAAGTCGGCAGCACCAGCAACAATCTCAGGGAAAATCTCCTTGTTCTGCTCAATCACAACGTCCACCAACTGCTGGAAGAACTTACCAATTGGGTAGTTCATGTACTTGCGAACGTACCGCAGGCCTCTACGCAAAATACGACGCAAAACATAGCCACGACCCTCGTTGTTGGGCACACCGCCATCACAAATTGCAAAAGTCAATGTTCTCACATGGTCTGCAATCACTCTGTAAGCCGTGTCAATACCGTCAACATCCTCGGCACCAAACTTACCCGTGTAGGGTCTAACACCGGTGATTTCACGGATCTTGTCGAAAATAGGAGAAAACACGTCAGTATCGTAGTTGGAGTACTTGTTCTGAAGAATCGACACCAATCTCTCGAAACCCATTCCCGTATCGATGTGCTTGGCAGGCAATGTCCTCAAGGTGCCATCGGCCTCACGGTTGTATTGAATGAAAACCACATTCCACACCTCCAACACGTTGGGGTCATCCATGTTGACCAAGCTGGCAGCGTTTCTACCACCAACTCTGTCGTAGTGGATCTCGGAACATGGTCCACATGGACCCTGCTCACCCATTTCCCAAAAGTTGTCCTTGGCATCACCTGGGAGGATTTGGTCCTCAGGAACACCCACAGCCATCCAGAGCTTCTTGGCTTCAAGATCAGGTTCGAGACCCTGCTTTTCGTCACCTCCAAAGTAGGTCACGTACAATCTGTCTTTGTCCAATTTGTAGACCTCGCTCAAAAGTTCCCATGACCATGCGATGGCCTCCTTTTTAAAGTAGTCACCGAAGGACCAGTTACCCAACATCTCGAAGAATGTGTGGTGGTATGAGTCTCTTCCCACGTCCTCGAGGTCATTGTGCTTTCCTCCTGCTCTGATACACTTTTGAGAGTTGACTGCTCTTTTAAGGGTGGCAAATTCTGACAGTGGGTCGACTGTACCAAGGAAAATGGGCTTGTACTGATTCATACCTGCATTGGCAAACAAAAGTGTGGGGTCATTGTGGGGGACCACTGAAGATGATGGCACGTATGTGTGTTGTTGTTTGGCAAAGTAATCAAGGAAGGTGGATCTGACCTTTGCGGCCGTCCATCCGGAGTGAGAGGTTGACATGAGTCTGTGTTTCATGAAAATTTTTCGAGAAAAAAGATGTAGGCGAACTTCACGAGCGAAGCGAGTCAAGTGAGTGAGTGAGTTAGTTAGTGAGTGAGTGAGTGAGTTGGTGAGTGAGTGGGTGAGTGAGTGGGTGAGTGAGTGGGTGAGTGAGTTGGTGAGTGAGTGGGTGAGTGAGTGAGTGTGTGATTTAGTGAGTGTGTGATTTAGTGAGTGTGTGATTTAGTGAGTGAGTGATTTAGTGAGTGAGTGATTTAGTGAGTGATTTAGTAAGTGATTTAGTAAGTCAGTGAGTGAGTCAGATATAAATGTGGTATTATTTATTTGGTGTTTGGAGTGATGAAACATCAGTGGTAGTTCTATTGACACACTTTGTTGGTGATACTTGAACTATTGGTGATACTTGTACTGTTGATATTACTTGCATTATTCATAATACTTGCACTTTTGATAATACTTCACTTTTTGTACAATTTACAATTCCAGTACTAGTGTGGATTTTACTATCGATAGTACAACTATAATGAATCATATATTCACTTATCTCGTTCACTCACCACTCACTCGTTCAGTTTTTTAGCACATTGGAAAAGTTGGCTGCGGTGACTGCTTACTCTGAGCATAGCACTATGCCCTTATCGTCTACCTTTGTCATTTTACATTCAGTCTACTTCTTCTGTTCATCGCAATCACTTGGTTCTTTTGCAGTTAAATTAATGGGATACTGTGTACGATGAGTGCTTAATTTGTAGATAGAATTCACCTATTCAGAGCTGTGATACATTGGACGTACTGTACTAATGTATAGTACGCAGGTTCACTCTAGTGCCTCTGAAAGCTTCTTTTTGTACGTTTCACAAGACGTAGTAATGCTCAAGCCCGTGCTAAATAATGTCATTGGTATTCCTGTTTGTGTTACCGGTGCATTGTTCCTACAGTGTTTGTTAAAATGTAAGGATATCATGGATCACATGATACCTTACATAATCACAACTTAACGACTGCAAAAAGGTGATTGAACTTGCTAGGTGAAAATACCCGAGAGTATAAAGGAAAATCATACGAGAGGTACGTTCTGGTGAAACACCAAAACATAACGTGATACTGTCGTACGATCATCCTACAACCTCGGGGGAAATTACCGGACATGGTAAGTGTTGAAGATCACAGAGGATTATAAATACGGATGAAATTCCCAGTAGCTAAGAGGTGAATACAAAGCACCACTCCGGAAGATATTCAAGCTATGAACGTCTTCTATCCATTGTTATACACTACTGTAAGAACAACCTCAACTAAGAAAGCGATTAACTACCTTTGAGCATTTGACTAAGATTACCTAAAATTTTAGCCAAAATTTTAAGAGTGTTTGCTAGAAAATTACCGAAAAGTTGATATTTATAAAATACTTCACAATTTTTCAATTCATTCCATTTAGTATCATACAATATCAACCTGGTGATTCACTGTGATTCTCAAATCAGACCTAGGCATTCATTTTTTCATTCACAAAGAGTGTGTGCTGTAGTGTGTATCACACGTTTGTGTCAACCTGTTGGTGCAAGCACCATTATAAAACCGGCACGATCTTTGATATATAGACATAATTGTCTTCGAGCATCTCTAATTTGAAAGAATGAAAAACTGCTATTGCTAGCTGCAGACTGTCATGTTAAGAGTGACTCTAATAACAATCTCACAAATATTGCTATTCTAGTTTTGGAGGATTGTGGTGAACATGTCTAGCACACCTAATTCGGGTATTAAAAAATACAAGTTCTTGTGAATTCTTCACTAGTTCTTCACTACTTTAAGTTTAGGTGCCCCTTAGCTACATAGATATATTAGACCATATCTCTATACCTCCTCTTGCTACATTAGCTCTATTAATTATCATGACTCTTTGATCCATCTCCACTCCATTACCTTTATAAAATCGCTCCTGTATTCCATTCTTTTATATTGTCCTCAATCTAAGCACTGAATGTTGACCATTTTCTATATTGTTAAATCTCTTGCATCTATTCTTCTGCATCTTATCGACCTGCCTAGAGTTGTGTCCTCGGCCCAGGACCACTCCCTCCACACTTAGTCCCTACTAATGATATTTTTGTCTCACGCCCCCCAAGTATTGTCTAAACCACAAGGAGTATTCCTGATATACTCAAGATTATTTATACTTAGTTGTGAGGTGCATTGCGTTGAACTGTGTAAGGGTTTCACTTTACCCACCATGGTTCATTCAAATTTGCAGCCAAACGTGATTACGTAAGATTTTATCATCACCAAACTGTTCTGCAATCCTGTGTTTGAATCTTTCAATTCTCTACTTTTGGTCTAAATAGATTGCTTGTGTTTTCCACTTCAATTTGCTTGCAACCTGCTGGCAGAACATTTCAGAAAGCCCAAATATCATTAGAGTATATTTACGCAGTTGCTCTCTTGAAGTTGCGAATTCACAAATATATATTACGGGCTAATGGTTGCAAATTTTAGGTGTGAATAAAACAGAATATAATAAGAATCCAGACGAGGCAGAGCTGGAATAGTTCAGATCTTTAAGAGAATGTGGACACATCTGAAAGGATCACAATGTGAGATCTATGATGATACAAATCACCAAGATTCTGTATACAAAGATGTGCTTTTAGGACCGCAGAAGAACAACTTCGCTCGTGAAGTGAGTGATTGTGTGAATTTAGATCAAAACTTTCTGAATGACGTGATTGAGTGAATTTACATTAAAACGAAAGACGTGATTGAGTGAATTTACATTAAAACTTTCTGAATGACGTGAGTGAGTGAATTTACATCAAAACTTTCTGAATGATGTGAGAGTGAATAAACACATAGCTCTACTCGTTTATACATCTAAACTAAGGTATGTTAAAGATACTAGATTCAAAATACGATGTAATCTAGAGTATGCTTTTATATGATCGGGTTAGATAATAGTTGTTCAGCCGTACGAACGACATGCTTAGCTTCTGAATCTGATCATAGGTAGAGAAAAAGGCGGAAAAGCTCACACACATATCACAAACTACTACGCAATATCAAAGATCATCATCTTTATAAATGATGTAAGTTTACTCACTCATTCAGTCATCTCTATGATAATGTAAGCTCGCTCATTCAATCATCTCTACAAATATTTGAGTTCACTCACTCGCTTCGCTCGCTCATTCGTTCAGAAAAGATCATACATATATCATAAACTGCTACGCAATATATGGTGCTCTCTAGTCAGTTTCGTAAAGGTGCTGCAGTTGCTGAACGAGCGAAGCGAGTGAGTGAGTGAATAAAATATAGAAATAATTGAACGAATACAAATATGGTGAGTGATTGAATAAAATATAGAGATAATTGAACGAATACAAATATGGTGAGTGATTGAATAAAACATAGAGTATTTGAACGCCTGAATGACACACCTTTGTGGGTAAATCACATGTCAGCGGCTGTAAAATCAACAGTGGAATTCATTCAACTACTGAGTTAGAAAATACTCACGGAGAACCTGTCGATAAGAGAATATTAAGGCTGTTTGATAAAGAAATCATATCGCACATTTTTCAATAGGCAGGGCGAAAATGAATTATAGGCCAAGAACACCTTTAAAGGACTCCTTATTCCGACTGACACGACGGCTAACTACAATAGGTTGCACACGATCAGACACAGGCAATAAATGACAGGCTTTATCTAGTTGTTCACGATCAGAGACACAGACAAGGGATGACTTATCCAGTTGCTCACTTTCAGTTATCTCTATAGCTCGTCCACTCGTTCAGTTATCTTTATACAGGTTTATTCACTCACGAGCAAATCGAGTGATTATATCAATAAATTCACTCGAGTTTATAATAATGCTCACTCAGTCATTCAGTTATCCCTATAATAATGCTAGTTCACTCACTCACTCACTTCACTCGCTTCGCTCGTTCAGTTATCCCTATAATAATGCTAGTTCACTCACTCACTCACTCACTTCACTCGCTTCGCTCGTTCAGTTCGTTCGCTTCGCTCGTTCAGTTCTAGTCAGCACCTTATATCCTCTTATAAGATCTACTCGCCTCTCCGGTATTCCAATATCATCTTCCGGTAGTTGGCAATTTTAAGGCGTCCTAAAGCTTTTGTAAACATATAAGCCAAATTTTGATCACTATTGATTTCTTCCGCATCAACATTTTGAATATAATTATGAGCAGCCGCGAGCTTCATATTGACATGGTGGTTCCGATGGTTCAAGGTTTGGTTGAGAGCAAGATCTAATGTTCCTTCGTCGTCTTCGTAAATGACCCGCTGGATTGGAGTCATCTTAAGGTCTGCAACGATATCATACGTCCTATCTTCTACCCTGAGTGCCTGTGATAAAGCAAGTACTTTCCCCACATTACTCTCAATTTGGGTTAACTTGCTATGCTTTCGTGATGACCAATCGATGAGGTTGTCGTTTAAAAAGACACAGAAACCGGATGCCTCATGCGGAGTGTCCGGAATCGGCCAGGAACTTGAGAATACTGATAACTTTCTATTCCTGTGTTTCTTCAGTTTTCTGAATTTCAATGAAATATCCGGATATGCTTCAAGGTACGTCAAACAGTGTATGAGTTTTGTATAATCATCTTCCAGGGGCGCAGATAATTTCATACTTAAACGTAAGACCGCATAACTCAATTCCGGGCGCGTGGTTTTTGCCAACCAGCTTAAAGTTCCAACGGTGGACCTATAGACTTTTTGATCAGACCGCGAAAGAAGATCACAGTCCAGATCTTCCTCCTCCCATTCTGGTATCACACGAGCATCATATGGGGTGTGGGTATAGTTATAGTCCTCAAGATCAAATTGGTCTAATAAGTTGTCGATTTTATCGCCCAGTGACACCTCATACCCATAACCCCTCCTAGTGAATGTCATTCCGAGATACTGTGAGATTTTTCCCAGATTTTTGAGTTCGTACCGGTCAGCCAACCTGTCCTCAAAATCCGTTATCATCTCTAAAGAACTTCCAGTTATGAACAAGCTATCCACATAAGTGCAAACTATCAAGATGTTATTTCCAGTAATCTTGTAAAAAAGACATCTCGCCAGAAGACTCATTTCCATCCCCTCTTCTTCAAAAAATTTCTCCATTTCCATAAACCAGAGGCATGTTGATTGTTTGAGACCATACATTGCTTTGTTAAGTTTCCAACATTTCCCTCTGCCTAACCGGTAACCTGGGGGTGGCACAACATAGATATCTTTATCGATAGGCGTGTTGAGAAATGCGTCTTCTATATCTGTTTGATGAATTGGCCATCCTTCATCAGCAGCAATTGCTGTGAGGAGTCTAATTGTGTATAGATCCACTGTTGATGAAGATACATAGCGTGAATTGTAATGTTCTCCTGCTATTTGTTGGGATCCCGCAACCATACAGCGCAATTCATAATCATCATCATCGTAATCATCTCCCTCTTGCTGTACCCATCTGGTATCAATTAGCGTGACATCTTCGGGAATCCTCACTATTTTGTAGACGTCATATTCCTTGAGCTTTCTAATTTCGGCTTGGATTGCCCTCTTCACAGAAGGGTTATCCAAATTGACCTTTGTAGGCATTGTTGTGGTTGTTTTGGGTATTCGTTTGTGTCTGACGGATTGGCAAGATTTTTTACCGCCAAGTCTTTAGGTGGTGCAGCTTCTTGACTGTATCACGATATGATAAGTTGACTGGATCACGATATGATGTGGTGAAAGTTGACTGAATCGATGTGAAAGTGTGATTCAAAATATTATACACCGTAATTAAAGTGATTTAAAATACATTTCCTCAGTTCTTGAATTTTAATGGATATTTACTGATATTTATATTTTAGGAAGGGATAGAATCCCACACGCAAAATTACAACATATTTCCAATTGTGTAGAGACTACATTTGCTTCTGGATTACATACATTGTTTAGTGCATATCAATACCCGTACCGCAATAGTGTAAATCATGGCATTGAAAATTTATGGGTTTGATAATTGAATAATAAACTAAAAAATACCTGAAAAGCGATGTGCGGCGCTATTTTGTATACAGAAGTAGGGGAGTTAGTGAGAATGCTTGAGTAATAGGCTGCTATAACAACGACTTTCTCTACTAAGTTGACTTTTTTTGGAAATTGGGCATTTGTGGGTTTCTGTAACAAGTGAGATTGTTGATAGTGAATCGGGGAATGGTTTATGAAAAGGGGTACTGTAAAATGTGATGTAAAAAAAAACATTGAGGGCTTTATCGGAAGGTTTGGCCGAATACCAACGCCTGATTTTATGTTTTGTAAATGAGGACCGAGAAATTCGGGAATCTTTAATAACTTTAAACCTTAGAGTAATGTGTAACTAACGATGATGTCAATATAATTCTAAGTGAAGTAGGTGGTTTATTACATGCATTGGGATATAAAATAAGATTTTGTAAGGTACTGGAAGTACTAGGTCTGCATATAAGATTACTCTAGTTTAAGAGGTCATACTTAAGGCCATCGCGACGAGTGCACGGCCCGTAGAAAACGCCGCATGCCTAGGACTAAATGTCCTACTATGAATATGACTGAAATATCCCAGTTAAAAAAACAAGTAACACACAAGCTACTCTCTGACCTAAAGGGTGAAAGCCCTGACAGATTTGATTGTACATTATACTTGATTAGGCAAATGCTCAATTGGGTCAGAGAATAGCTTGCGTGTTGTTTATCTACATAGGATATTTAAAGCATATTTGTACCTAGACGCTTGGACAATGGCCGAGGCCGGAGGCGGCCCAGGGCCTTGTTGGGCCGTTGAGTCCGCTCAATGTAGTACCTACGCTTGTATGCAGTCCTTGTACTTTGGCTTTGTAAATTCTGCCTGTTTGGTCTCATTTCAGCTCTTATAAAAATACGGAGCAGGGTCCCTCTACATTGCTGTTGTACAAGAATAGTACCCTGTTTTGTAGCTATTCATGTCAATTTGCAACCAAGCATTTTGATTAAATAGACGTTATATTTCTTTAAAGATGGGGTTTGGGTAGTCAAAATATGGGTGAAAAGAGGCATAGAAAAGTTAATCACGAACTTCACGAGCGAAGCGAGTGGAGTGAGTGAATGAGTGATTGAGTGAATGAGTGATTGAGTGGGTGAGTGAGTGAGTGAGTGAGTGAGTGAGTGAGTGATTGAGTGGGTGAGTGAGTGAGTGAGTGAGTGAGTGAGTGAATATACATCATATATACAAACAACTGAGTACCATTATGCTGAATCATTGGGTCAGTGGAATTATTGCCACTTTTCCCGAAAGTCTACAATGTAAATATTAAGTTACTATATATTGGAAGGTAGAATGTCATAGGGACATGGGTGCAAATTAAAGTGTACTAAGTGGCACAAAGAAGAATATACCACAAAAATATACAACGTCTGTTGCTGCACGAAAGCCAAACTTGAGTGCTTAAAAGACCAGTACATCGTGAAGCAGTCCTACGAGATAAGGGCAAGAAAATAACGGCCCACAGAGACTCCACCATGAGCTCTAAGTAGATAATAATAAATTAATGAAAGTTTCAAATGTTTTATCAACACTAACAATTTGTTTATTTGAATAAATAATCGGGACATACTTAGCAGAACCTATCTATGTTTTGGTTCTAGTAAGGCCTAAGCCCCGTTGCCTCAAGTCTCCTACATACCAAGAGGATTAGCGGTTCTGGGCCCATAAAAGAAAGACTCTTATAGTTACCCCAGAGTCTATTATGTAAGGCTTGTTAGGATATTCTTGTGTGCAGTCCTGATATATTCAGTATATCACACCTTAAGCAAGGTGTTAATGTAAAACCAAGAATGATTGGAGAATTTATCCTCACACTTTGGATTCTTGTCTGCCTGGTTTTGGAAAAGCCTGTAACTTGGAAATTAGTGTCATCAGAAGTGAGCTTGAAGTGTCCAAAATTCATACACTGTATAAAAAGTTTCTGAGAGAGGTGGTATTTGAGCTGAAACTTTTGTGAAGACTTTGTAGTAGAAAACACCGGAGTATCTTGTGTTGCAGACTCACTACGTTTGAATACCAGAGCATTTCATAGTTGTGAAAGTACCAAGATTCAACTATTCATAAGTTCTTACCAGAGCATTGGGCATTTCATAGTTGGGGAGTACCAAGATTCTACTATTCACAAGTTCTTACCAGAGTATTTCACATTTTCAAGTGAAAAGACCGAGTCGACTATTCTCTTACCACCCATCAACTTAAAATTTTAGTTAAATTGTTGAGCAGCTTTATATGTTCTCTCGCTCACTCATTCACTATTAGTTGTCTTTATATTCTTAGTTGTCTTTATATTCTTAGTTGTCTTTATATTCTTAGTTGTCTTTATATTCTTAGTTGTCTTTATATTCTTAGTTGTCTTTATATTCTTAGTTGTCTTTATATTCTTAGTTGTCTTTATATTCTTAGTTGTCTTTATATGTTTTCTCACTCACTTCACTCGTTTCGCTCGTGAAGTGTCTATGCATACTAGGAAATCCTACATCAATAAAATACATCATATTGCTTAACGCGTTAACGTCTTGAAAATTGAACGCACAAATACACCATGAACTGAAAACAATTGCCTTTGGGTGGGCAGCAAACCCACAGGCAGACACAAAACAGATATTTAGACACTCACATTGCTGTGACATCATCAGGAGTGCTCAAAGAATAAGTTGGGGGGACAAGTAAGGTTGGGAGTTGTAGATGAGATTGAGTACCGACTGAATAATCACATGATTGGGGAAGTATTGAGACGATTGGGAAGTAGTGAGGCGATTGATGAAGTAGTGACACGACTGGGAAGTATTGAGTATCGACTGAGGAAGTATTGAGCATCGACTGAGGAAGTATTGAGCATCGACTGAGGAAGTAGCGGACAGACTGAGAAAGGATTGAGTACACGATCGAAGACGTGGGTACGACTGTGAATAACAACAAGTGTTAGGTGAATAAATCAACCGTAGGAATAGTAACAATAGGAATAGGACCGACTGTAGAAACAGTAACGTAGAATCGTGAAATCGGAAACATCGCAACGAAATAACCATAAACCTCTCTGATAAGAACTGACTGGTAAAAGTACGTTGCTCATTTGGAGGCTCATAGATAATTCGTTTAAATCTGGTATGATCCAATGGAAACACCATAGTGTAAACTCTCTATCGGCTGGCTTCGTCAGCTGCGGCACTTGTGCAATGACCACTAATCAGTGCATCACGTGCCAGCACCCATACCGTGAGCAATGCCAAAAGGAGGAAGTTGCCTGTCATCAATGGCTGCTGAGGATTGCATCATCCTGAAAAGTCGATATTTGGCACCCGAAGACTTTGCGAGCAAATGCGTGGGATTCACAGGTAGATAAACGGAGGGCAGACAAGAGCTCAGTACCACCTTTGGTGACGTAGGGCTGGGGACCTTAATTAGGGACAATCTTCCCTTGGAGACTTCACTTCGAGACCTGGTTCAGTCAATCAATACACTGATGTAGTAATGATTTGCAGTCAAGATCACCATCGTCTTCAAATACTTTTTGATTTCACACAATTCAAGAACACACTGATTTAAGATGGAACGTACAATTGAGAACGCGAGTGAGCTGGTAGCTTAGATCACAGACATGAACTAAAAATGATACCCGTGAGTAGTTCAAAATCACACGCAGGGAATTGAGAAGTTGGTGCGTAAACTCAGGGGACAATTGCACATGAAGAAATGAACGAGGTCAGGTTGCAAGAGAACCTCACAATATAATATCTTCATTTTCACTTCGTCAGTTTGCAAGATATTCCTAGTTGTATACCTGTTGATGTACCGGCTAATGTTGTTGATGTTCCCGTGAATGTTCCTGTGAATGTTCCTGTGAATGTTCCTGTTAATGATATTCCTAGTGTTGTCGATATTCCTGTTACTGTTCTTGTTAATGTACCTTCTAGTGTACCTTCTAATATTCCTCTTGATATTCCTCTTCATATTCCTCTTCATATTCGTTTTAAGATTCCTCTTCATATTCCTCTTAATATTCCTCATCATATTCCTCTTCATATTCTTCACTCACTGACTTCGTCAGTTCGCAAATAATTCTCTTCATATTCCTCTTCACTTACTGACTTCAAAGCATTATTCTCTCATTATTCTTCTTACTCACTGATTATTTTAAAAGAATGAATTCTCTCAATATTCATCTCACTCACTTCTTCAAAGCATAAATTCTCTCAATATTCTTCTCACTCACTGACTTCGTCAGTTCGCAAAAAATCTCTTTATACTCCTTTTCACTCACTCACTTCATCAGTTCGCAAAAAATCTCTTTATACTCCTTTCCACTCACTCACTTCGTCAGTTCGTGCCTCCTATGAACTCCCCTGCCACCCCTCTCCCTCCACATTCGGATCAATATTCGGGTCAACAGCCTGCCCCTCCATCATCTCCGACTGTCCCTCCATCATGTGCATCTGCTGCAACGGGTGCTGCATCTGCTGCAAGTGAACCATGTCATTCGGAACATAATGCGAAGCTGCCGCGGCAGCCGCGGCAGCAACAGCCTCACCACTGGATGGAGAAGCCATACTGCGGTGAATCGGCTTCTCCACCAACGTGCGCGACTTCAGCTTGCGCTTCTTCGCACTAAAAGGCTCCGGCGGGTGATTATGGATCGGCTCAATCATCCTCAAAATCCACATCTCACTCAGCATGTCCTTATCCTCAACATCACGCTTAATGCGCTTCTTGTCTTTTTCCGAAGGATACAAGTTGGCCACCAACCGAAACCCACACTTGTTACGCTTGGTGTAAGCCACACGTTGGCGCTTAGTAGCATCCTTGACCGTGGTACGGAATGACCCCGAACGTTCACACTGAAAGTAAACAGCCTTGGGTTTGGACGAGTTAATAACAATCTTGCACCGCTCTTCCATGGAAAGCACATCCTTAACATACTTGACCAAATATTCCTTGCTGGGGAAAGTCTTGATAATTTCATTCTCAATATACTTGGACGTGAGCAACCCCCCCGTGGTGTTGTCATATTCCGTATCGAGATGTTCATGTTGTGGCGACGGGAGCATCACAGGCCGTGCCGAAGGCTGCATTTGAGCCTGTTGCAAGTGCATTTGCATCTGCTGATGGTGTTGTTGCTGTGCTTGCTGTGCCTGGTGATGGGCCTGGTGGTACTGCTGCAACTGTTGTTGTTGGTGTAACTCTTGCTGCTGCAACTGCTGCTGTCTGCGCTGCAACTCAGCGCGGTGTTGCAACTCTGCTGCTGCCTGAGCTGCGGTGCTGGCGTAGCTGTTGGAGTGATGGTGGGCGTGAAATGACGTGTCGTTGGAAGCTAGCGACCCGGTGTAGACTGCGGGGTTTGAGCTTGCGCCACGGCCTTCGTAGTCCTGGCGCTCGACTGTGGATCTTTCGCTTGAGATTGATGGGCCCAGCATGTTTGTGGGGAGTCCTGCAGAGTGTGGGTATACAGGTATGGAGAAGAGAAGAAAAAAGGATTGAACGAACTTCACGAGCGAACGAACTTCTCGAGCGAAGCGAGTGAAGTGAGTGAGTGAGTGAACACACAATATATACGAACTTCACGAGCGAACGAACTTCACGAGCGAAGCGAGTGAAGTGAGTGAGTGAGTGATCACACAATATATAGAGGTAACTGAATGAGTGACTAATGAATGAGCAAAAATATAGAGTAACGAATAAGCAAACATAGAGAGTAATGAAAACATTAGATATCTGAATAAACAGGTATGAACGAGTAGTGAGTGGATCACTATAACATCAAATTGAGTAGTAGCTAACTGTTACTCTGAATGGGAGGATGAGTAAAAAAATGGGAAAGTAAGGAGTAATAGGGAAAACACGAAAGGAGAATTACAAAGGGGGAATTGCGAAAGAAGACGCGAAAAGAGAATTACAAAAGGAGAAATTAGTGAAAACGAAAATACAAGTAGAATGTGAGCATGTGAGAAACAAAATAAAGAAAAGATCGTTAGTTAGTCAGTCATCATTAATCCAGTGTATCACTCACTCTTTTCACTCATTCACCCTTTATCATTAATCCAGTGTATCACTCATTCTTTTCACTCATGCTCAATTGGTAGATTAGGCACAACTAATATATTTACATAAACCATATAACATTAAACAATGCCCTTCATAAACACTACTCTCATATACTTCCCACCCTATCATAACCGGTAATCTCTGTAAATAATCTAAGTTACTCACTCACTCGCTTCGCTCGCTCATTCGTTCAGCTATCTCTATAAATAATCTAAGTTACTCACTCACTCGCTTCGCTCGCTCATTCGTTCAGTTGTCTCCTTATATGATGTATGTTCACTCATTGTTTCTCTCACTCACTCACTCGCTTCGCTTGTGAGATTCGTTGGTAGTTCGGCGAGTACGTCTACCATGCTTATGGTAAATATATATATGATGAGTTTCTCGATTTTGCACCGATGTTTGCTCATCCTAGCTTATATTTATAAACTAACACGCGTCTCCCAACATTACTTCATGTTATCTACCTTCATGTGTGTTTACCACCTCCTTGTGTATGTTCACCTATAGTCATCTTCATGCTGCTCCATGTGAATGTTCCATGTTAATGTCCACCTATTTTCATCTACATTCATGTTGGTCCATGTGCATGTTTGTTTATATTCTAGTCTACCTTCTATGTTCATCACGGATTCTTTACCCCTCTATCTTTTTAATGACTCATGGAAGATACACGCTGGAAGACGCGTCTGTCTTTTAAGCAGGCCGTTAATATAATAGACAACTGAACGAACGAACGAACGAACGAACTTCATGAGCAAAGCGAGTGAAGTGAGTGAGTGAAAATAGAGACAACTGAACGAACGAACTTCATGAGTAGACCGAGTGAGTGAACTTACATTAAAAATAGAGACAACTGAACGAACGAACGAACTTCATGAGCAGTGAGTGAGTGAAAATAAAGTCAACTGAACGAACGAACAAACTTCACTCGCTTTGCTCATGAAGTGAGTCGCTTTGCTCATGAAGTGAGTGAGTGAACTTACATTAAGAATAGATAACTGAACGAGCGAGGAATTCTACATAACTTCATTGTACTCTTAGGAATTCTACATAACTTCATTGTACTCTTAGGAATTCTACATAACTTTATTGTACTCTTGGGAATCATCAAGTGTATCTTAATTTCAATTAATGCAGTGTGGCAAGTTTTAAGGACCTTCCAGAAATATGCCCATTTAAGAAGCTTTCTCCTACACACCTTCTCCATCCTGTTATCGTCAAAGTAAAACAGCACACCTCAACTGATCAGCTTATTGTCCATATTAATACCCCTTTTACCAAAGGTCTAGTCTTTTTTTGTGCACTAACATCAGCTACTAATATGGTTGAGAAAACACTAGTACATCCAATTGTGTCTAAGATGTATCGCTTGTTGGTACTCAGGTAACTGTATATATGATGTAAATTCAGTGAGTCAGTGAGTCAGTCAGTCAGTCAGTGAGTCAGTGAGTCAGTCAGTCAGTCAGTTAGTCACTCACTTAACTCAGTCACTCAGTCACTCAGTCACTCAGTCACTCAGTCACTCAGTCACTCAGTCACTCAGTCACTCACTCACTCAGTCACTCAGTCACTCAGTCACTCAGTCACTCAGTCACTCAGTCACTCAGTCACTCAGTCACTCAGTCAATCAGTCACTCACTTAACTCGCTTCGCTCGTTAAGTTCGTTCGTTCGCTATTTTTTCTTTCTCTACATGTCCCTCATCTCCATACAAAAACAAACACTCCACAACGAACTCCATTGGTACACCAACAACATCGTCTTCTCCGAGCTCCCCCAAATCATCGAAACACTCCAAATATGTGGTAACCTCTTGTTGTACAACTCCCCCCAACAACCCGACCCTAAAGCCCATATAGAACGAGGTCCCCCAATAAAACTCCCTGTTTCAACTCCAAAACTGGAGGTTCTCAAGGGAATCGTGGTCCGCGACGGCATTCACATCACAGAGCTCTCAATCCGTATCAAAGACCCACATTTCAAGGTCCATAGGTTGGTCCTCAAAGAACCCATGGTACTTGACCAAATCATACAAGCAAAACATGCTATCGACACAGCGCTCACCATTCTAAGCGACTTGTTGGAGTCAAAAGAACCCTCAGGAAATTTACTGCTGCAGTTCAAGTCATTGCTGGAACAAATTCATATTGCCAAAAACGCATTGCAATTGGCCACAGACCCTGCTTTGGTGTTTCCCCTCCATGTAGCAAGTGAAACGGCATTTGAACCGCCTTTGAATAACCTTGCCGTTGATTTTTATGTCAACCAGGCAGAAGTTTGTCTCGATTTGAAGCAACTTCACCGTATAACGGAGTCTCCATGGGGAGAAATGGACAAATATGGTGTTTCGTATGTGGATCGAATCCGCGACGAAATGAAGCTTCCCAGCCGCGGGTCGGCTGCACCGCTCAATGTTGCGGACATTGAAAGAAGGCTTCGAGAGCTAGTACCTCATAGTGCTTCTACATTGTCGAGTGTTGTTAGTCTGTTGACACGGACAAAGATGCAGCCGATAGAATATGTGACCAAGTGTGTGACTTATAGGGGGCTGGTTGTGATGGTGGATAAGAAGGTGGAGGTTTCGACGCCTGACCCGGTGTTGGTTAGTGTTTTTACGAAGTTGGACAGTATGGAGTATTTGGTAGGGGGGTTTGTGGAGAGTATGGGGATTTTGCTACTGTAAACAGGAGTATTTTCACGAATTGACGAGTGCCGCCCCAACCAGGAGTATTTTCACGAACTGACGAGTGCCGCCCTAACCAGGAGTATTTTCACGAACTGACGAAGTCAGTGAGTGCCACCCTAACCAGGAGTATTTTCACGAACTGACGAAGTCAGTGAGTGCCACTATGATGAATGATTTTTCACTAACAGTTAGTGAGATTTCCTTACCAAGAGTATTTCAAGAACTGACGATGTCAGTGAGTGCATGAATGATTTTTACGAACTGACAAAGTCGGTGAGTGCCACATTCATGATGAATGATTTTCACAAACAGTCAGTTACATTTTTTAACTAGGAGTATTTCACTCTGACCTCGTCAGTTCGTGCTACCATAACAAGGGGTATTCCGAACGAAATCAGCGAGTGCTAGCGTATTTCTTTAACTGATAATGTCATGAGTAATACCATAACTGTGTGATAATTTATGAACCAATAGTGTATTTTCACTGTCAAAATTAACGAGTGCTGCTATAACTGAGTGATAATTCAAGATTCAATGGAGTATCTTCACGAACTGACGTGAGCAACATCAATATAAACACATTTTAGTACAACATCATTCGTATACCTCCCAGAGGATTCGACCCTTTGTCATCAATCATGTTTATTACTCACGAGCGAACGAACTTAACGAGCGAGCGAACGAACTTAACGAGCGAAGCGAGTGAGTGAGTGAGTGAGTTAAGTGAGTGACTAATTGAGTGGGTGACTGAGTGAGTGGGCGACTGACTGACTGACTGACTGACTGACTGACTGACTGACTGACTGACTGAACTTTCAACTAGAGCACGAATTGTGAGAGTGCTCAACCACAGCACGAAGTGTGAGAGTGCTCAACTAAGAACTTTCTTTGAGTAATGACCCACGAGGCCGTATGTTTGCTAATCTATTGGCCTAGCTCGTAACCTTTGGGACCAGCGAGCTGGGACCACGTTTTATGTGTCACCGAGTCAATAGAGCCAGCATTAAAGTATGATATACTGGCAGCTACTGAGCGTACTTTTTTTATGACATACTGAAGTTACTCTTTACGAACAAAACCATCACCAAGCTCACTAAAATAAAACCATCACCGAGCTCTGTATAACTCACATACTCAGCCAATCTGCTATATTCACCTCACGAACCAACGAGTCTTCTCCAGTGTACCCACAAAGTCAAGAGATCAGCCTGATCTTGTATTCGGGTCTATTTTAACCAGAGAGGTATGCTAGGTTGCTGACATACTGCACGCCGCACAAATTGAATAGATTGCCACAATAGAACATACCCTTGTGAGCTACTAGTTATGGTCTTTTTGTTGGCATCAGGTGAGCGGATATGACCTTTTGAAAGGATTATCAAAATGGTTTTGTTAGGGATTTCACGCTATAGTTGGGAAATTTACTTGTAGCTAACTTGTTTATTCAAAGAGGCTATTTCAGACGTATTTATAGCTGAGTCGAGCGGGGTCTAGCGTAGCTATCGAGCGGGGTTATGGCTAATAATTCCCGGTCGAACGGCCCCGCTCTATTGTCTTTGGCTAGAGTTTGTCTGATAGAAGTTTCTAGAGTACTAGTTCGCGGACTTTATAATACTTAATCAGAGTAGTCTTATATGCAGTCCACAGTACCCTCCAGACCCTTACAGGTTTGTAGATATGACCACTTGGAAGGCTTATCAAAATGGTTTCAGATACGACAACTTCAGTGGTTTTTATCAAAATGTTTTGCAGATGAAACAATTGAAAGATATTGCAAAATGATTCACAAATGAAGCACTGAAAAGGGCTTCCTAAAATGATTCACAGGGCCATCTGATTGGCTTCATATAAATGATTATGTAAGCACTGGAGGTATAGTGACTGTATATAGGCCTATCCTACACCCTCTACAAACAGTCGCTGGCTCAATGGCTCTATAAGGCTAGGTATGAGCTAGGAGGGGTATGGAACCCTTATAGCTCATGTGTCTATCCAGCTATAAATATACCTTAGATATCCTATCTGAATAAACAAGTAACACACAAGCAAATCTCTGACTTAAAGGGTGGGATCTCTGACAGAATCACAAATGAACCACTTGAAAAGCTTCACTTTAATAATTCGAACATAAGCCCTGATTGAGCTAGCAAAGCATAAACTACTTGTCAATATTTAGTCATTGTTCACTATAAATAATGGAGAAGCTTATTTAATGTACTTATGCAGTCGTTAATGTAACTTATGCAGTAAGGTGATGTAGCTCATGCAATCAGATATTTAAGTAACTCAGGTCAACTAAGGTAACTCAGAAAGTAACCTATATGTGTACTCCCAACCGAACTGTGCAACTGAGCGTCGAACCGAACGTGCATTTCATTAAGTCTGCTAACAGAAACTTGCACTCTTTTAAGCGTACGGAATAAATTATTCAATCTGTTGTGCGTATCAATTGTGTATATTCCGTGCACTTGCAAAACCATACGCATTACGATAACCACTGTATTGACATCCTTTCCAAACATACTATACTTGACAGAATCACAATCACTTGAAAGCTCTTAAATACACAACAATGTATGACCTAGTCTCAAAAACCCTCATGTCGGAGTCCCCTTATCGCTTCGCCATTTGCCGTCCTGCATATAGCACTTTTTGCAGCCATTTTCACTTGGTTTAATGCTTGAGGCAGCAACAGTCTGCCTTTAAAAGACCCGTTATCCACTAGTCAGTAAACTATGCCTTTTGAAATACACCGAATACTTCCATATACCCCCTTTGAGTTAGTATGTTTTGTTGTACAGAATAACGGGTATTCACATTTGCTTAGCACTTAGCCTTTTATATTTTGAACAACCTCCGTGGGTACATAGATATTTCTGCTATGCTGTAAGTTCACTCGCTAGCTTTTCTGATTCAGCTCGTTCATTAAGAAATCACTATATAATAATTCACTCACTCACTCACATCACTTGCTTCGCTCGTTCAGTTCGTTCGCTCGTTCAGTTCGTTCGCTCGTTCAGCTCATTCATTAAGAACTCTCTGCTATGATGTTACCTCAGGTTAAAGTATTATTTGCCATAATATGCCACAAACATCACCAAGTTTTGTACTACTGTTAACTAACCATATCTTTCACAAAACCGACATGTTCCATTCCAATAAACGTACCGTATACCACCGAAAATTGACTACTTCATTTCAGTACCAAATCATGGGCCCTATTGGAAAGTGAAATTATTGTGGAACTATAAATCGGTGATAATTCTCCACCCTAATACAATTCCCCATAAATTTCTCACCCTACCCTAATACCCCCATAAATTTCTCGCCCTACCCTAACACCTTCCCCGTAATCCTCAACCCCAACATCCTCCCTTAAATCACCAGCCCTATCCCTAACTCCCGTAAATCCCCCACATCTAATTACATAATGCCTTTGCCCAGTCACATTCTGTCGGTATCCAGACTAGTCTATATACCCAAACTAGCATATATACTAGCCTATATACCCAAACTAGCATATATACTAGCCTATATACCCAAACTAGCCTATACGTTCAACTCTCTAAATACCCATAAAGACTTTACACCCACTATGTCATCCTGCTAATACTCACTCACTCACTCACTCACTCACTTCACTCGCTTCGCTCGTGAAGTTTGTCCTTTTCCTCACTGCAACTCAATTGCGTCATGTGCTCCGCCTTTCCATTACGTCATACTCTGAACCGATCACAATGCATAACCCGCAGGGTCTATAACCTGGAAGGTGGTAACTTGCGGGGTGTGCTGTGAACAGAAGCACGTATAATGAAGAGTAGGATTATAAGTGAATATAAGCTTGTACGAGTGTGTTTAGTACTCAAATAGATTATATAGATAGCTATAGTGAATTATATAATTATGAACACTAGCAATATGAAGTGTGGAAGATGGAAAATTGTAAGGAATATTTTGAACGTTGGTAGGAGTTATGAACACTAAAGAAGCTAAATTCTGTACTGGGCGTATTCCGAATGGTGAAGTACTGTACAATACAAACATCAAAGAAGTTGATTTAGAACCACAGTGGTGGCATGTATTCATAGGTCTGGAGTTGTCATTATTCTGGCATAATTACCCTATAACCTAATACTCTCACTAATACCCTGATACTCTCTCTATTATCCTAATACCTATTACTCTATTAGGCTCTTACTCGATCTATTTTTCTACTCTCTATTTTTCTACTATTAAAGTCTATCCTTTACTATGCTTTCGTATAATAAAGGATAGTTACATCCTTATTAATCATCTCGTTAATAATTTCACAAGATTAATTTGCAGTCATTATCGCCACCCAGGTATCTAATTTCATATTGACCGATATGTTATTTCCGTGTATGAGTTTACTCACCCTCAGTTGTGTATGTGATATGAGCTTACTCACTCCCTCAGCTCTTATGGTCTAAGTCACTCCCTCAGCTCTTATGATTTAAGTCACTCCCTCAGCTCATATGGTCTAAGTCGCTCCCTCAGCTCTTATGGTCTAAGTCGCTCCCTCAGCTCTTATGGTCTAAGTCGCTCCCTCAGCTCTTATGGTCTGAGTCACTCCCTCACTCACAAACTTCCCTCGCTTCGCTCGTTAAGTTTGTTCGTTCGCTCGTTAAGTTTGTTCGTTCGCTCGTTAAGTTTGCTCGTTCGCTCGTTAAGTTTGTTCGTTCGCTCGTTCAGGTTGTTCGTCGCCCGAAAATATAAATATTCATGCGCTTCAAAATACCCCCCATACCAACCACCAAACTATCACCAAAACCAAACATGCCCGGCCTCCAAACCATCCTCAGCTCAGCAATCGAAAAACCCCTCATTGATGACCGTGAATACCGCTTCGTCAGGCTCCAAAACAACCTCCATGTCCTCCTCATCCATGACGCTACCGCAGATAAAGCAGCAGCCGCGCTCGATGTCAACGTCGGATCGTTCGCAGACTCCAAGTACGGCATCTCAGGCCTAGCACACTTTTGCGAACACTTACTCTTCATGGGCACCCGCAAGTACCCCGCCGAAAACGAATACCTGAGCTACTTGGCAAAGCATCTGGGCAGTTCAAACGCTTACACATCATCGGAACATACAAACTACTACTTCCAGGTGGACGCAGACCATCTCGAGGGCGCACTCGATCGTTTTGCACAGTTCTTTATAGAACCCTTATTCAGCACAGCTTGTAAAGACCGCGAAATCAACGCTGTGGATTCGGAAAATAAAAAGAACTTGCAACAGGACCTCTGGCGCTTGTACCAGTTAGACAAAAACAACAGTAACCCACTCCATCCTTACAACGGCTTCTCCACAGGAAACTACGAAACCCTTCATGTACAGCCTCTCGCTGCTGGCAAAAATGTGCGCGATGAGCTCCTTGACTTTTACGAAAACAACTACTCGGCAAATATCATGAACTTGGTGGTTTTGGGTAAGGAGGATTTGGACACTTTGACCGCATGGGCAGCCGAGAAGTTTGTGTGTGTTCCTAACAAGGAGCTCCCACGTCCAGACTACAACAACGAGCTCATATATGCCCAAAATGACATGCGTACACTTACGCGCGCACGGCCAATCAAGGACAAGCACAAACTCGAGGCTAGCTTCCTCATCCCGCTGGATTTGGACACGAACTGGGCGTCCAAACCCGCATCTTACTACGCACATCTCCTCGGACACGAGAGCGAGGGCTCCATCTTGCACTTTACAAAGCAGCGTGGGTGGGTCAACGAGCTCTCATGTGGAAGCATGCGCGTTTGCAAGGGCAGCACGTTGTTTGTACTTGAATTTGAGCTCACGCCCGAGGGTTTGCGCAACTGGGAGAGTGTGCTCCTTGTGGTGTTCCAGTACCTCGTGCTTGTGTTGGAGGAGCCACACGAGTGGATCTGGCACGAGGCAAGCAGCATCTCCAAGGTCAACTTTAAGTTCAAGCAGAAGAGCGATGCACTGAGCACGGTATCGGGTCTTGCCAGTACGCTCCACCGCGTGGCTTCGGGCACTATTCCGGCCGAATATCTCCTCAGCACCTCGGTCAACCGCGAGTTCGACCCAGATGCCATAAAGAAAGTGGGTTCATACCTCAATACCGACAATCTTCGTGTTCTGTTGGTATCGCAGACCTTGGACGGCTTGGACCGCACTGAGAAGTGGTACGGTACAGAGTACTCGTACACTCCGTTGGACCCATTGTTGGTGGAATCGCTCAAGAGAGCACAGCCTGTACCTGAGCTCCACTATCCAACGCCCAATGAGTTCATCCCGGAGGACTTTACGGTTGTGGGCCACAAAGCAGACGAGCCTCTTCTCCACCCTTACTTGATTGAAGACTCCAACCGCATGCAGGTGTGGTGGAAGCAGGACGACCGGTTTGAGGTGCCCAAGGGCAGCATTGACATTGTGTTCCATTTGCCCAGTGCAAACACAGACGTGGTATCGGCAACGTCCACGTCGTTGTACCTCGAGTTGCTTGAAGACTCACTCACGCAGGTCACCTATTATGCGTCGCTTGTGGGGCTCAAGGTGCGCTTTTCATCATGGCGTGATGGTTTTCACCTCAAGGTCGCGGGGTACAATGATAAATTGCCGGCTTTGTTACGCCAGGTGTTGGCCAAGCTCCTGACTTTTGTGCCGAGCGAGGACCGCTTTGACGCCATCAAATTCAAGATGGCCCAGGAGTACCGCAATTTTGGCTACAACGTGCCGTACCAGCAGGTGGGCACCCACTACCTCACTTTGGTAAACGAACGCACCTACACCTATGCTGACAAGCTTGCGGCACTTGAAAGGCTTGGATACACGGATATGTACCGCTTCTGCACACAAACGCTCTGGTCCGGGGGTTTGTTTTCTGAGCTCTTGATTCATGGCAACTTCGACATCAGTGCTGCGCATGCCATCCGCGGCCACTATGATGCGTTTGCCCGTGGATATGCCCCCATTGGAGAAACCTACGAGCAGATTGAGCAGCACATTCGCTTGCGCAACTGCGTGCTCCCGCCCAACACCCACACGCGGTTTGAAGTTTCGTTGGCCGACCCGCTGAACATCAACTCGTGCATTGACTACAACATCCAGTTGAGTGCCGACTTGGAGGACGACCGCTTGCGTGTGTTGACCGACTTGTTTGCCACTGTGGTCCGTGAGCCGTGCTTCAACCAGTTGCGTACTAAAGAGCAGTTGGGTTACGTGGTGTTTCTGATGGTCAAGGTGGGGCGCACATCCTTGGGCTTCCGGTTTATTGTGCAGTCCGAGCGGTCCACCGATTATTTGGAGTACCGTATCGATGCTTTTATTTCGCAGTTTGCACGTAGTGTCGAAGAGATGGCGTACGATGACTTTGACAAGTTCAAGAGTGCGTTGCGTGCTTCCAAAATGCAGAAGTTGAAGAGTTTGCGCGAGGAGACGTCGCGGTTTTTGAATGCCATCAACGATGGCTACTTTGACTTTGATGAGAGGCAGCGCCATGTGGACATTTTGGCGTCTGTGACGCGCCTGGAGTTTGTGACTTTTGTGAAGGACTACATTCTCAACCATTCTGGCAAGGCTTCGCGGGTGGTTGTTCATCTCCAGTCGCAGAATGTGCCTGTGCAGCCTGAGCAGAAGTTGGTGCACTGTGCGGTTGCCAATTATTTGTACAGTGAGGGCTTTGAGTTTGCTTCCGATGAGCTTGAGGGTGTGCAGGGCAGCCATGCCGAGCTTGCCGCGGAGGTTGCGAAGATGGTGGGTGCGGACCCGGCTACTTTGTTACGTGTTATTGAGGAGGGGGTTGCGCGGCCTGTTCCTGAGGGCTATCCTAGTGGGAAGGTGTATAAGAGTGTGGGTGAGTTCCGGGCGGATTATAAGATGGGGGGTATTGCAAAGCCGCGGAGGGAGTTTGGGGAGTTTTACTGGGGGGAGAGTTTGCATTTGTAACGAGCGAACGAACAAACTGAACGAACGAGCGAACATCGCGAGCGAAGCGAGTGAGGTGAGTGAGTGAGTGAACTTACAATCAGTAGGACATCACTGAACGAACGAGCAAACATCGCGAGCAAAGCGAGTGAGGTGAGTGAGTGAGTGAACTTGAGTCCAGAAGAATATACCTGGATGGAAGGGCTAACTTTACCAACGAAGTGAGGGAACTTGCATTTGGGAGAATATACCTGAATGAATGAGAGATCCTACATACACTATGAGATACCCAAACAACTTACATGCACAAGAGATACCCAATAGAATGAGATTTGACAAGCTTTGGTGAGTGACTAACTATGCATCCTATAAATATTAGAATTTGTGAACATTAGAGGTTAGAATTTGTGAACATTAGTGGTTAGAATTTTGTGATGAACATTAAAGGTTAGAATATGTGGGTGAATAAACATTAGAGGTACTGAATGAGTGAGTGAGTAAATATTAGATATGGATAACTGAATGAGTAAGTGAGAAAAATGCACGAAGCGAGTGGGTAGTGATTGCTGCTGTCATAGAGAGTTAATTTGCAGTAGTAGTTTTTAGGCTAGATTTGCAGCCACAAAGAAACGCCTCGTATCCGAACGAACTTCAATCGCTTCGCTCGTGAAGTTAGTGACAGACAGAGTGACAGACAGAGTGACAGACAGAATGATAGAGTGATTGAATGACTGACTGACTGACTGACTGACTGACTGACTGACTAACTGACTGACTGACTGACTCACGGACTCAGTGACTCAGTGACTCAGTGACTCAGTGACTCAGTGACTGACTGACTGACTGACTGACTGACTGACTGACTGACTGACTTACTGACTGACTGACTGACTCACGGACTCACTGACTTACTGACTCACTGACTCACTGACTCGCTGACTCACTGACTCACTGACTCACTGACTGAGTAAGTGGAGTGAATTAATAATACTGAGGAATCCTCTCAATTTGCACTTACCAACTGCCATTGACCTTGAAAGGAACATGTGTTGTTTTGTAGCTGATTTATTTTGTAAGTGAATACAGTTCCTCGTAACCCATTCTGCTCTAGCATAATGGGGGGCAGTCGGATAGTGGGTATTAACC
>JAJLWI010000115.1:0-42202 GCA_030674215.1 Kodamaea nitidulidarum | reverse complement strand
ATCAACCGTTTGTTCATGGCTCTCATGGAAAAACGTGACTTCAAGTCGCTTCCGCTCCAGGCCAAGCAGGAGATGACACACTACCACCCGGATAAAAAGTGGATGTTGATCTACCAGGACGCGTTGACAGAACACAAGCGTACACACGGCAGCGTGGCAAGCGACAACTCCAAGACCCCCGAGTTCTACACCAAGAAGTTGCTCGCCAAAACCATCTCTGCAGACGAGTTGAAGAACTTGTGGGTGTCGCTTCGTACCGAGCCTCTCGGTTGGGTGCGCAGCTTCATCTACGACTGCCAGGGAGACGCTCTCCTCCTGGCATACCTCACAAAGCTCCAGGAGCAAATCTTGGTGCTGGAGGAAACAGACATCTCGGCCGAGGTGTTTGATCGCGAGTTCAACACTCTCAAGGCGTTGAAGTGCATGATGAACCAGAAGTTGGGTGCGGAGCGCGTGCGCACCGACGCAGACATCTACATCAATGCCGTAGCAGGCCTGCTTCTCAGTCCTCGCATTCTCACGCGTAAGATCGCACAGGAGTCGCTCACTTTTATGGTGGCCTACTATGCGCAGCACGATGGCGAGAGCCAGGCCAAATACCACAAGGTGTTGCACGCGTTGGACTCGCTCCCGCAACGTGCTCACTTGGAGTACGAGCGCCTGCGTCTTGTGCGCAAGCCACCGCAGCCCGACTCCTACAAGCGCTTTGAGTTGTGGTTGCGCTTGGTGGAGAAAACCATCATGGGCAGGGGCTCCAACGTCAACTCGTTGGTGGGTGCCAGTGAGGAGTTGAAGTACGTGCACAAGGCTGTCAGCACAGAGTCGTCCTTTTCCACCAGTGAAAACCACCTTCTTGAGTACTGCCTCGGCACCATGCTTCTCATCAACACCATCATTCAGTATGGCTTGGACTTCCGTGTGCGCATGCACCTCCGTGCTCAGTTCACGGCGGCTGGGCTTTCGCGGCTCCTCACGCTTTTCGACGAGCTCAACTACGAGCTGCTTCTGCTTCAGTGCGCCAAGTATCGTGAGATGGCCGACAACGACGAGATGGAGCTCAAGCTGCGCGAGCAGATGGACGAGCACGTTGATTTCAACAACCCTGTGGAGCTTGTGGGTGCCATGTGGGCGCACATGAAGGACTCGGAAGCCGCACAGGCGCTTGTATCCACCATCCAGCACATGTACCTCCACCAGAGCACTGCCGAGGACCGCGTGCGTAGTATGCGCATGATGGATGGTCTTATCCAGCACGTTCTGTCTGCGCACACCAGCAGTGATGACTCTGCGGTTGGCATTGCCATCAACCGCTTGTACGAGGGCTTGCGCACAGACGACATGTATAAGAAAGCCATGGATGACGTGCGAAGGTATAAGAAGTTGGCGGAGGAGGCCACCAGCGAGCGCGACGAGATGGCGCACCAGTTGCTGTTGGGTTCTGAGCAGCTCATTGCGAGTTTGCTGAACGAAGTGCGCGAACAGGAGAATGTGCTCTTGCGCACGCGGCGTCTCAACGAGGACTTGACTGCCGAGCTTGAGGACTTGAAGCGCAGGCACTTGACTGAGAAGCAGGAGCAGGAGTTGGAGATGCGTGAGCTCTTGATGATGCTCAACAACGCGCGTTTGGACCCGCAAGAGAAGACCTTGTCGGTTCAGACCACCAACGAGAAGTTGATCAAGAAGTTACAGAAGCAGATCCACCGCCGCAAGGCCGAGTACAAGTTGGACAACCGCGAGTTGGGCACGCAGGTGGAGCCATCTTCGCGTCTCAGAGCGTTACGTGACCAGATGGGTGACATTGAGAATATGGCCCGTGAGTTGGAGATGACTGACTTTGAGCTGTACACCCCGGAGAAGGGCGATGAGCCGGCTGATGAATCTCGCGACGAGCCTCGCGACACCTCTTCCGTGGTGTCTGAGGACACCGAGCCTCCATTGGAGCGTGTGGAGACGCCGCCCATGGCTCCACCGCGCAAATGCCGCGAGGACGATCTTCAGAAGCTCGACTCGCTCCGCAAGAAGCTTGCATCTCTTCAGAGCGAGTCCAACGACATTATGAAGTTCAACAACTCGGCCATGTTCAGCAAGCAGAAGTTCCTTGCGATGGAGCGTCTCCGCGAGTTGGAGCTCAACTTCCGCGACTTCAACCTTGATTTCAGTGCTGATGACGATGTATTTGAGCTGGTCGACCCGGCCATCCGTGCAAAGATCAAGGACGAGTTTGACGAGGTGGCGCGCTTAAAGGCAGAGCTTAAACAGAAGCTCGCTGATGTTGAGAGAGAGAAGAAGGAAAACCGCAGACTGAGGGAGTCTGAGTCAAAGCGGAAGGATGACAACTTTGACCCGTTGGCCTACAAGAATAATAGAAAGAAAACGGTTGAGGGCATGGGTCCGCAGTTGATGAAGGAGTTGGAGAAGCGTGTGCCAAAGGTTCCTGAGATAGGTGGTGTTAGAGAGATGGAGGTAGTAGAGCACCCAGGAGCCAAAGAGATGGAAGTGGGAGAGAACATAGAAGACAGAAAGGGTGAGGTTGAAACCAGAAAGGAAGTTGAAGGTAAACTCACAGTTATCAGAAGGGACGAAGTTAAAGAAGAACTTACAGGTATCAGAAAGGACGAAGTTGAAGGTAAACTCCCAGGTATCAGAAAGGACGAAGTTGAAGGAGAACTTCCATTTATCAGAAAGGACGACGTTGAAAGAGAACTCCCAAGCATCGAAAATGCACAAGTCAAACCCTCTGAAAGCTCAATCGGAAAAACTCGTGAAAGCAAGTCAGATCCTACCAATGGTGAGGAGATACTGAATGGTTCGATATTAGAGGTTGAGAAACTAAGTGTCTCCGATGTGGCCAAATCAAACGCCCCGCCACCACCTCCCCTTCCCTCAATGCTTGGAGGTGCACCACCACCACCACCACCACCTCCTCCTCCTCCTCCCCCACCTCCCATGTTCGGAGGTGCTCCTCCCCCACCACCACCTCCTCCAATGTTTGGAGGCATCCCGACTGCACCGCCGCCGCCCAACTTCCTTACAAACCCGTCGACTTCCACGGGCCTTTCAATTCCACGCCATCTTCCACCGGCTGTTCGTCCCAAGAAGAAAATGAAGCAGCTCCACTGGGACAAATTCGAGCAGATAGACAACTCGTTCTGGACAGAGACCCCCGGAGGGTTTGCGCTGGAGCTTCGCGAAAAGGGTATTTTCGACGAAATCGAGCAGATCTTTGCCGCCAAGGAGATCCGCAAGTTGGCCACGAAGAAGAAGGAGGACGTCGACAAGGTCACCTTCCTCTCGCGCGAAATCGCTCAGCAGTTCAGCATCAACCTCCACGCTTTCAACTCGTTGTCTGATGAAGAGTTGGTGGCCAAGGTCTTGCGCTGTGACAAGGATATCGTGCAGAATCTGGCTGTGTTGGAGTTTTTCGGCAAGAGCGAAATTGTTGAAGTCACTAACAGCATGGCCCGCAACTACGAGGCATACGCAACCAACTACAAAGACGAGGGCGATAAAGCCAAGCCTGAGAAGGATCCCGCGGAGTTACAACGGCCAGACCGTATCTACCTCGAGTTGATGTACAACCTCCAGCACTACTGGAAGTCGAGAAACCGCGCCTTGACCTTATTATGCCATTACGAAAAGGACTACGAGGACCTCGTGCACAAGTTGCGCTCGATCGACGAGGCTGTCGAAGGGCTCAAGAACTCGAATCATCTCCGCTCGTTGTTCGGCATTATCTTAACGGTGGGTAACTATATGAACGACACCACCAAGCAGGCGCTGGGTTTCAAGCTCAGCTCCTTGCAGCGTTTGTCCTTCATGAAGGATGACAAAAACAGCATGACCTTCCTCCACTATGTGGAGAAGATTGTGCGAAAGCAATATCCTGATGTGTTGGGTTTCATGACTGACTTGGCCAAGTGCGTGGAGATTGCTAAATATTCCATCGAGACCATATCTGCCGACTGTAAAGAGTACGCTCAGTTTGTGCGCAACGTGCAGTCTTCGGTTGACGTGGGCAACTTGAGCGATTTGTCTGCGTTCCACCCTGATGACCGTGTTTTGAAGGTTGTTCTCCCGGTGCTCCCCAGGACCAAGCGCAAGAGCGAATTGCTCATGGACCAAGCCAAGTACACATTCCGCGAGTTCGACTCCATCATGCGTCACTTTGGTGAAGACCCCACCGATCCTTTTGTGCGCAACTCATTCATCAGCAAGTTTGCGTCCTTCATTCAAGAATTCAAGCGTGCGCAAACAGAGAACTTGAAGAGGGAGGAAGAGGTTCGTTTGTACGAACAGCGCAAGAGATTGTTGGAGACCCCCAAGCGGCCTGTCAAGGAAGATTCCGAGGACACAGAGACAGACAATGTCATGGATTCGCTTTTGGAGAAGTTAAAGGCCGCTGGTCCCACCAGAGGAGAGCCTTCGAGTGCGCGTAAGCGTGCGTTGATGAGGAAGATGATGAAAAAGACCGATGACGATGATGCCGACGTGCTGATCGACTCTGTGGATGATGACGAGGAAGTTGGGTCCAGAGCTAGAAACTTGCTCCAGGAATTGAGGGGCGACTCTAGCAAGATACTGGTTGAGAAGTTTAGGTATGAGAGGAGAGAGAGGTCCGCTGCGAGCCTTAGAATATCGCGTTCTTCGACCCCTGAGGACGACGACAATAATAATACAAGAGAGGAGAATGAGAAGGGTACAGAGTCGCAGAGCCCCGAGGTGGTTTGAGAAGTATACCCTGTTTCTCTCTACCACCTCGCATTTGCATTATACATTTATAGGAATATAATTTGTGATAGTGAAGTGTAGACATGCATTGAGATTATCCGACCACAGTGTAATCCAGCAGCAATTTTGAATGTTACTGTATAGGGCATATGGAGGATTTTGCAGAACATGGTGATCGATATGAACGAATGAAGTGAGTGAGCTTAGAATATAAGAGTGACTAAGCGAGAGAGTGACTAAGTGGGTGAGTGAGGGAGTGAGGGAATGAACTAGCAATATAGGTAAGCAGAATGATCTTTTTTGTCAGTGGTGAGTTCTCTTTTTCCACAGTGCATCTCTCCGCTCAAGGTCGTATTCTCTTTTTCGTATAGTCCGGGCGTCAGGATGTCAAAAAGTTGACCGTATGTCCTATTTAATAGTGAGATGGCCTTTTTTGGTTTACCGGTTACGCTAAAAAACTAGGAATTGTTCACACTTTGGGACTATCAAGTCATGAACTGGCTGTTCTGTGTAACTCTTTCGTCCTTTATAGCATCCCTTATTTCGACCTCTTTACCCCAATTATTTCATATTTCTCTACCACTCTTGCCCTCCATACCACTCTTGCCATCCATATCATTTCTTACCTCTACCTCTTTACCCTCATTATCTCATATTTATCTATCTGTTGCCCTTCATATATCTATCTACCCTCAATCTACCCTAACCTTTTCTCTGCGACCCTACCCAACTCTAATACGTCGTAATCCACAAAAACCCCCTTGTTATCCTTGTAGTCAAAGTTGGGCTTGTAAACCTCAAAGATCCCCATCCCCGTCAACTTGTTAGAAAATGGCCGCGACAACATATCCATATAGTCACCTAAAGCGGTTTCAAATGGCCCCGTGCTAAGCTTCTTTGTGAGAATCTCTACTTCATTTTCAACCGAGGGCCGAATCACAAGTACCTCACCATTCACTCCCACACATAATACCAGCTTCGCATCACCTGTTACCCAGGGACTCTTGAGAGATGCAGCATACAAACGTGGAATAATTGAAAGTTGGTATTTTGTGCGCGAGAAACTGCTGTATTGGCTGTCTAGAAGAGCCAACGACGATTGGAGCTTATCGCCCACAATGAACTTATCAGCAATGGGAACTTGATTCACGAAACTGTTTGGAAGGGGGTCACTTGCCACGAGTTTGATGCCGTCATCGTAAATGAATCGAAACACCGAGTCCTTAGCGGTAGTCACAAGGAGCATGTCATCTTCGACACTAAGGGCAGTTATGTTGCTCACCAACTTGTGGAGAAGGTTCTTTGGTTTGAGACGCCTTTCATGTGCATCATAGCCCGTAACGTATATGGATGCGCCCGAGGTAAAAATAATGTCGTCGCCAATTTGTGCAATATTGGTGATTGGCTGATTGTGCTCAAAACTGCTGAGCTCAAGGACTTGAAGGTCGTCCTTTGAATATGCCACGTCGAGAATTTTGAACGAGCCCGAAGGAGAATTGGTAGAGCTCAGATCCAAGGAGCTGCCTGATGTCGTCCTGTCTTCGACCTCCCTGGAACATCCTACGAGAAGCTTCTTTGATACCCGACCGCTTCTTTGAATCGACCATATACTCGCACATATTGGAATATCGTGGGTACCAAAGATGGAGTCTCTCTCATTTTTTTTACGCATTTCCCAGTATGGAACAACACGCTGTCTCTTCCTATCAACAAACTTGATGCGCGAGGAGGGGTTCCTGCTTTTGCAAAAAGCACAGAAAAGGGAAAGATGTGGGAGGTACATGACTTTTTTGGCGTTTTCCACACGCGTTTGTTTCACGACGGGCTGCTTGTATATCCCAATGCTGGTAATAGCCAAACCATCGGTTCGCGCGACAACTACGGGAAAAGAACTCGTGCAGGTGCGTTGATTAGTCCTCTCTCTGCTTATTCTGGCTATTGCAGCCACAGAGTGCTCTCCAATTTCATCAAAATTGACTCTGGTGGGGTATTCGCTGTCGTAGTAGTTCACCTGCCATAAGCTCTTGCTGACTATGAAAAAGATCTCGGGATCCCCACTTGCACAGAATCCAACTGGCAAAGTGGAAATCTGGAGAAACTTCACCAATGACCATGAATGATCAAGCTGAATGTAATGCCCCGATTTTGTACCTATAGCATATCCACGTGAGTTGGGGAATATTTCATTTATAATAAGCGGGACTGTATCTGGGTGGTATGGGTTGAAAGTATTGATATCTATAGTAACAATTGTAGTTATGTCTGCTCTTCGGTTGGTATTAGTGGTGATTAAATCAGTATTAGTGATTTTATGGGTGGTGGTGTCTATGTCAATGTCTGTTTGGTTGGTATTAGCATCATCACCATTTGTGCCTTCCATAGTGACATCATCTGTTGTTTTCAAACCATCCTTCATATCACTCATTTCTATTCCTTCCGCCGTCCCGAGTCTGTAAACCCTCGAAAAGCCCTCGTAATCACCCACGACCACGCAATCCTCGCATACTGCAAGGGCCGACGGCTGGAAGTCTATCTCGCTTCTTCCCAACAATTCAAAAAATCCACTCTCCTGCAAACTTGCAGCATTCTCATCAAACTCACATATCTTGTAAACCTCGATCGAGAATCCTTCGAGCACAAAAGCAATAGTGTCGTCCCTGCGGTCCACAAATATGATCGGTTGAGACAGTTGATGATGCCAGCGAACGTCACCGAAGTCGGTTAAGGTGATTCCGCTTCTAGTCACCTGAAACACAAAACCCTGTGCTGCTCCGGCGTAGATAGTAGGCTCTTTCGAAACTTCTGACTCCAATAGCGAGAAAGACGTACCCAGAAGATACTCCATATCATCTCTCGATACATTATCGACTTGTGCATCCCTCTCAAACAAAACCGTCCCATACGCCATCAGGCAGAATAAAAGCTCTCGTTCCTCGAGGCTAACAACATGAATGCGCTCACATTTGCGGAAATCTTCGTATAGATTCACTCGCTCTGCGCGGTACCCAAAGCGAAAGTTTGATAATCGCGTCTTTTTAGAGGTTCCGGTTACTGCCCACAATTCCGCTGATGACAGACTCACTCGCGGTACCACCTCCATGTCTGCAAGCGGCGCCCACATTTTATAGTCGCATACTCGGGTAAATGTGGAAAAGTTGATCATGTTGTGGTCATCGATGTCGTTGCGGTATTCCTCGGGGAATACGTCTGTGAGGACTTCACGCGCACCCCCGGTATCACTGGCATAGAATAGCCGATATCCTCCTTGAACTTTTGTAATTTTGAAGAAGGAGATAGGGTCATGTGCTCTCATCATGGGAACTATGCTATGACTGTCGTCGGAAATGTGTACCTGGTAAATGACCCCCAGTGAGGTTGCAACCCAAATCAGACAGTCGTCGTATTGAGGTGCTCTATCCATTTGTACTCCTTTCTCATCTATGCCCTCATTTGTCTCTTTAGCATAAGCAGTGGGAAATTCCCACGGGACACCAATCACCTGGAACGAGTACTCCGCCGAGATGATATTGTGCGGAGTAACCACCACTATGCTATCGGTTCCAACGAAAAGGAACTTCTCACCCACTGAGGCAACAAAAACAGGCACCTTGAAGCTGTTGTCAAGTGGGAGGGTGGACCTCTGGAATGACAGCGCAAGGCTTTCGCTTGCAGACCAGGCGTATAACGTGAGTGCAAGTCGCCTGTTTTCTGTGTACGTCATTACAAGGAACATAATGTGGTCCTCAGTGTCTGCAAAACACGAGTGTAAAATGAGTTTGTCAACGTCCACATTGAAGTGCTTTTTCAACAGCATGCCCGAGCTGGTGAACTGCGTGTTATAGATGCGAAACGCACCACTGGCAGACGTCGACACCACCAGGAGACCAGATGGGTGCGCATGAAGTGTTTTCCCTGAGCTTTCAAGTGTTCCTAGTGTTTTTTGTAAAGGAGTCGATTCTATGGTGGTGGTATTCCACCACTGAACAACAAACGGACGGAACACTAAATTGGCGGTGTTTGGCACCTCTGTTCCTTGTAAATGGTAATCTGAGTCTCTGTAGTTGCGGGGAACTAACCATATGCGAAGTAAGAGGAGATATCCCGACTTTAGCGATAGCATAAGCGAGTCTTCAGCCACAGATTCGGTCAGGGTATGTACACCTGGTACTTTGGTTACGCTTCGAACACCAGCAGGAAGTGCAAACTCCACGGAATCTATCAAGAGTGATCTTTGGCGTACAATCACCTGAATTTGTTCGAAATGAGGACTCTTATGTTCTGGTGGCGAACGGTCTCTGGGGGGTATTATGCTTGTTTGGTCGACATCAAAGAGCTCATCGTCCTCTTCGAATGCTTGCAGTTGTGAATCGGGTTCTGGAGGAATCAACACCTCGTTGTTTTCGGCGCTTTTCTTCAACCCTGTGAAAGGCTTGTTGATCTGGACATTGAATGTGTAGGCGGATATTATGGTTGGGGGAAGAAGAAGGGTTTCTTTGATGAATGATGATGATGTGTTGGATTGGGGTTTGTCATTGAATGTATCCGGGATAAGGAAGTTGTAGTTGAAGGTGTGGATATCCATATGGGATTGGACTAAAAAGACTTGATGGAAAAGTCTGTAAAATAAAGAAACAGTGTTTACTGAGCGAGTGAGTGAGTGAACTTATATTATTTATAGAGATTACTGAACGAATGAGTGGTGAACTTATATTATTTATAGAGATTACTGAACGAATGAGTGGTGAACTTATATTATTTATAGAGATTACTGAACGAATGAGTGGTGAACTTATATTATTTATAGAGATTACTAAACGAATGAGCGAGTGAGTGAGTGAGAAAGTTAGCGAGTGAGTGTCTATGCATTACTAGTGAGAGGAATCAAGGAGTAGCAGTGAGATGATATTAAAGAGTAACAGTGAGACAACACTAAAGAGTAACAATGATTTTATCAGCTCGTGCTGATGCTGTAATCACTCAATATAAACAAAAGAAGCTAGATGGGTAACTTTTGAAACTGGCCCGTTCACTACGAACAAACTTCACGGGCATAGCGAGTGATATGAGTGAGTGAGTGAACAAAAATTTTATAGAGATAAGTCAGTGAGTGTTTAGATTTCCCTTCACTATTGATGCCACTTTTAATCTCCCTCCATTTCTTATTTCACCTCATATCCATTGATTTTCCGTCGACTCAAACCACCCTATTTTTTTAATAGATGTACTTTACTTTAGAAATCACCTCGTATCTACTTCTAGCTATAACAATAATTACATCTCCATAATTTTCTCTTTTCCCACACCCATAGCATCTCCTCTCTATCATCCTTCATCCTCTTCTTTTTATCGTCCTCTCTGTATTCTATGTTCACTGCTCACTCACTTCACTACTCACCCATCCCTATATTCTATGTTCACTCATTTCACTCGCTTTGCTCGTGAAATTCGTCCAACCATCCTTTTTTCCTTTTGTATCTTTTTGCACCCAGCGCGAACATGTTTAAAATATTCAACTCCTACGGAATCACAACAATCATTGCACTATGGAGCCTAGTATCTGGGCTCGAACTGGCTTCACTTATAGCAACCTTTGGAACCGCCCAATTCCAAGGATTTTTCCACCCCATAACTCAACTAGAGGACTTCATGCTAGTTGCAAGCAGTCCAGTAGGAGCAGCTTTTGGTTGTATCGCCTGTGGGTTTTCTTGCGACCGCTTGGGCTTCACAAAAACATTTGCTATAATATCTTTACTCTGGTGCTCAGGAGCCCTTTTTGCCTTCTTCCTGCGCTACATATGCCTCTTGGTCTTGGTCAGATTGTACAAAGGCCTCGCAGTCGGAATGGGGTCCACAATTGTACCAACATATATACTAGAGATACAGGTGAGAAAAAAAGGACAGTCTGTAACCGTCACATATGCTGCGTGGCTAACAGGCTCAGCTATCATGTACTCACTCGGGTATGCATTTGTTTATGTGTTTCCCGATCACTACGCTTTTTTGGTGCCTTGGATGTCCGAACTTGTTTTTGGATTAATGCTATTGGGTCTTCTGCTAACACTCCCTGAATCCCCAAGATGGTTGGCCGCCAAAAAAAGATGGGCTGAAGCTGTAGCCAACAGTGCAAGACTCCATTGGACCACCAAATGTCCCGAAAGCACCATTCCTATCAAATCATATTCTACTTTATGCCGAAGTCCCGTGGTCAAACACACCGTTTCGGGGATAATTGTGCAAGTTTTGACTCAGTTGACTGCTGGAACATCATTTTCCTTCATGTTTTTGCATGTTTGTGAGATGTGCGGATTACCTCTGCACACACGTTTGTACGCATATATTGTACAACACGCGGTGCTTATCTTGCTCACTACTATTCCCATGGGCTTTCTTGACAAGTGCCGCCGTAAAGATGCTCTTATTTTTGCCCACAGTCTCATGTTTGCAGCCTATTTGGCTTTGTTTGTGGTTATGAAAGTGTATGGTCAACCTCTGTTGGGGAGCATCCCTTACACTCTAACTGCATTTCCAGCCTCCATAATGCTAGCATTGAGCTTGTTTGTTATTTCAGTATACAGCACCTTGGTTGTACCTGTGAGCTGGATATACCTGTGCGAGTTATTTCCCGTGCAATGGAGAGTGAAGGGTATGGCGGTCAGTTTGGCTGTCCTGTACAGCGTCAGCACCGTGTTCAATTTAGGCTTTCCTGTTGCTGTCCATGCTTGGGGATCTTGGCCGTTGTTTGTACTCAGTATTTTTTGTCTATTTGGTGCTATTGTGCTCACACAATTGCGTGAAACTCAAGAAGACCCGTACCGAGAATTGTACGCACAAAAATACCAAGAGATGTATACGCAAAATGACCTGGAGATGTATACTAAGAAGCACCAGGGAAATGGGAGCCTGAAAAGCTCCCCAGAAAATGGATTGCCTAAAGAAGTTTTGGGCCAGTGTAGCAAAGTTTCACTACGGGAAAACTTTTGGCTGCAAATCCTGTCGCAAGAAAAAAGTCCCAAAAAGGAAACCATGCACACTGCGCGTACAAAAATAGTTGATACAGATACAAAGATGCTGTCACCTTCCAGCAGCACATATATCGAAAACATACAAGCTTTCACAGCAGCTGAAGTTATGGAAACCGCAAAAGAAGGTAGAGAAAGATGTGACAGTCAGCAAGGTACCAATGAAGCAGGTGAATCCTCTTCTGTTGAGGTTGACGATTCACCATATATGCTTCGAACAACGCGGACAAATGCTTCAGAGGGGTGGAATAATAGTGGCCAAAAATCTACGCTGCATGTTTTAATTCCGCCTACTATATCGCCGGAAAGTCCTGTTCTGAATTACCATATGGACTCCAATATTGGAAATGGACCATATGAAGCGCAGGAGATGGGACATTTGGGTTTGCTGCAGAGCCCAGAAAAAGACAAAGCTGGTTATGAGGGCTCAATGCTAGGTCATTTACGGAACCCATTTGAGAAGGCTGGAATGTGGGAGGAAAGTGAGTTATCAAAGAGATAACTGAACGAACTTCACGAGCAAAGCGAGTGAAGTGAGTGAGTGAGCGCTCATTATCAAAGAGATAACTAAACGAACTTCACGAGCAAAGCGAGTGAAGTGAGTGAGTGAGCGCTCATTATCAAAGAGATAACTAAACGAACTTCACGAGCAAAACAAGTGAAGTGAGTGAGTGAACTGAATTTAATATGCTCACTAAAATATATACTCTCTTTAATATACTCACTCATTAATATACTCACCCATTAATATGCTCACTCACTTCACTCGCTTCGGGTCCAGTTACATGTGTAGTTTCAAGGAAAGTTTGGTAAATTTCTAATTAAATAGCATAAACTATGAGTAGAAGGTTATATTATAATTTGGTGTTGTAAGGTACTGTATGTACTATGACTGCATATAAGACTACTCTGGAACTAAGACTATATACAGGGCTAACCCACCTTTAAGAGGGCACACTTTGGGACATAAGGCCCGGTGCATAACGAGGGCCGATGCCATATATCTCGCTTAGCCCTAGGTCCAGGTTACCAAGCCCTAAGTCCAAAACCTAGGGCACGAAAGGTCAAAGCCCTAATCGAAGCCCTAATTCCAGACTAGCCCTACCCTAGTCTTGGCCGGAGTATCCAGGTATAAATATGACCTAGTTAGCTCTAGAATAAACAAGTTAGTTACAAGTCTTTCCTAAACCAGAGTGTGAAAACCCTACAAGTGTGAGTATTTTCAATCAAATTATATCTTTATTAGATACAGTCAAGAGCACGACATGTTAGATATCAAGGTGCCGAATGGGAAATACCACTAGATCCGATAACTGAACGAATTAGCGAAGCGAGTGAGCGAGTGAACTTATATTATCTATAGAGATTACTAAACGAATGAGCGAAGCGAGTGAACTTACATATTATAAAGAATACTGAACGAATGAGTGACAGGTATTTGACGAACTTCATGAGCCAATAATTCCACCTCACGGATTTCGTCAGCTCGGAATTAACTCTAAACCACGACAATCCTCATTGAATCCGTCAGTTCGGAATTATCTCTTACCCCACGACAGGGACATCTAAAAAACCCGTACCGCAATAGGAGTGATTCGGTAGATACTTGCGGGTTTTTTAAACATTTTGCAGATTAGATTGGCTGCAAATAAAATGCAAAAAGCCAGAATGCACTTGAAAGAGATAGAAAAGAGGTTTTTTAACCCCTTTATCAGTCTTTATAATTGCGTACTAATGTCTTCATGTCTACGAAGGTGAGGTGATAGTTTTTGACTTTATGATATGTATTTTAGTTATTTCTCAGGTATATTTGAGCCAGTTTGATGGTGATATGCTTTAGTTAGAGGATACTATCAGAAATCAAAAGTAACGTATATTTATAAATGTGAAAGATATGAATATTATTCCATGAAGGAAGGCGTGGCTTATCTCAGATCTTTACTCGTTCAGTTCGTTCGGTGATGTAAGTTTATTCACTCAGTCACTCAGCCACTCATTCAATCATTTCTATAATAATGTAAGTTCACTCATTCAATCGTATAATGATGTAAGTTCACTCATTCAATCATTTCTATAATGATGTAGGTTCACTCACTCACTCGCTTCGCTCACTCATTCGTTCAGTATTCTTTATATTATTGTAAGTTCACTCACTCATTCGTTCAGTAATCTCTATAAATAATGTAAGTTCGCTCGCTCATTCGTTCAGTTCTCTTTTTATTTTTGTTTCTCATGTCTTACTCAAGAATCCCCATGGAGACGGTCCCCGACCAGGACCTCATAAACCAGGATGAACCTGTACCCCCACCACACTACCAAGAACAAACCCCACAGGTTATACGCCCCCAAGTCCCCGTGGACGGCAATTCTAACGTGTTCAAGCTCGGTTTTTACCGGCAGTACTTTGACTTAGACAGCGAAGTCTTCTTTGGAAAAATACACAAGGCAATCAACCCTATGCTGAGCTCATTCGGAGTCGAGTCCGATGAGCAGGTTGAAAGCCCCGAGTTGTATGGATTTATATGGATTACCGGAACATTGATTTTCCTCATGTTTGTGAGTGCGACTGGATCGAATATTCTCTCACAATGGCTTCATAGCAGTGAGGGCAGCTACGAATATAGCTTTGAGCTACTCACATTCTCGATAATTTTGTTTTATGGCTACAACTTTGTGGTTCCTTTGTCGTTGTACTTGGTTACGTCGTACTTCTTCAAGTTCCCCAATAGGCTTCTGCCCACCAAAATCATGTCGATCTACGGGTACACGAATTTGTTGTGGATTCCAATCACCTTGGCCAATTTCTTGATTGTGGTGTTTATTAACAACGAGAAGCACCATAGTCTACTCAATTTATTAGAGTGGTTAGTGGTGTTGGTGAGTGGTGCTGTAACTGGCTTGAGCAACCTCACCAAGATATTCCCTGCTGTGAAGAAGAACTTTTTACTATTACATAATGGTGAGGCTGACGCAAGCAACAGACAAACGATGATCGTCATGGGGGTTTTGGTGGCTGCGCATTTGGGTTTTACTTTTGCTGTGAAGGTGTGTTTTTTTGGAATATCCTAGGGGGTGAGTGAAGGAGTGAACTTACATTGCTGAACGAATGCTGAACGAATGAACGAGCGAACGAAATTCATGAGCGAAGCGAGCGAAGTGAGTGAGTGATTGAAGGAGTGAACTTACATTGCTGAACGAATGCTGAACGAATGAACGAGCGAACAAACTTCATGAGCGAAGCGAGTGAAGTGAGTGAGTGATTGAAGGAGTGAACTTACATTGCGGAACGAATGCTGAACGAATTGAGTGAGTGAGTGAGTGGTTGAACTTACATTGCGGAACGAATGCTGAACGAGTTGAGTGAGTGGGTGAACTTACATTATTGATGGAGATATCTGAATAAGTGAGTGAACTTGTGATTTGAAGAAATCACTGAGTAAGTATTAACATTATTTAAAGATATTCACATATTTCTTCCTGTTCCAACAATTACTGATATAAGCACGAATGGACACCCAACACCCATGATGCTGGATTCACCACTTGTTCAAGCCAGAAATAGCGGGTTCGGCGCTAGGGACGTTGTTGTGTATGTATTGTGCGTTTGCTTTGGATTTTTATTCGGCCAGTGTTTAAAGTCTCTTTTCTTGATTTTAAGTTGTGGTTGTTACTGTACATTATTGTGTGGGTGTCAGTTTTCTTCGGTAGGAGGCATTGGACATCATCAATAATCGGAGTTATATCGGCAGCTGCATTTTTATGGTTCAATGAATGATCTAAAGGGACGACAAGGCGAAGCATCAATCCAGGAAAAAGTGCACAATAGAGACATCCAGTAAAAGCTGCACAATAGAGCTGAAATGAGTATTAATGGATTAGCACTCACTGACATCAAGTTGGATTCACTACACGTTCAAGCCATAAATAGTGGCTTCGACGTTAGGGGCGCTGTAGCACGAGTGGCATCTTTGTGTTTCACAAGTTTAGCCAGCGGGTGTTTTATCGAAAGCCGGTCTTGCTGCGCTCATTAACCCTAATTATATGTTTGATTGGATCTTCAGCGAGCACTGAATATTCTTTCCTGTGTGAAACACCCGCAACGAGCGAAGCGAGTGAAGTGAGTGAGTGAGTGATCTTACACCATGGCAGAGAATTTTGAACGAGCGAACAAACTGAATGAGTGAGTGAGTGAGCTTAGTTATATCTGTTTTGTTTTTCTCAGTCGCTCGTCCCGTAATATGTGTATTGGTTATTCACTCAGTCACTAAATAACTCAGTCACTAAATAACTCGGTCACTAATAACTCAATCACTCACTTCATAACTCAGTCACTCACTTCATAACTCACTCACTTCTTAACGCACTCACTTCTTAACTCACTCACTTCTTAGCGCACTCACTTCTTAACTCACTCACTCACTCACTTCACTTGTGAAGTTCGCGGAGCTTGACCCGCTACACGTTGAAGCCAGAAATAGTGATTTCGACGCTAGGGACGCTGGTGTACGAGCGTCACTCGTAGGCTTTGCAACGTTAGCTGTCAGGTGTTTATTTGGAAGCGAGTCTTGGTTAGTTTCAATAATCGAGGCTACATGTTTAGCTGCAGCCGTATGGTGTAACGAATACAGCCCGATATTGGAATGGGTCTAGAAATGGTGGAGCTTTCAACGAGAGGGGTCAAGTCATGGAAATGTGGATCGCGAGATGGGAAACCCCGAAAGCTGAAGAGGCCTAGAGAGTGCGTAGCGTGGAAATGGAGACAGTGGCACAAAGCCTGTTCTTGGACAGTTTGGGAACAAAGGCCATAGGGCAACATATCAAGAAGGGGAGCAGGTACAGGGCTTCCAATTAGGGAAAGACCTTGTAATTGATGCCGACAGGAAGTTTTGTAACGACCTCAAAGGGGATGGGCCGTAGGTACGACTGCGGAGTATCTGAGTTGCGAACGAACTGAACGAGTGAAGTGACTGAGTGACTGAGTTAGTGAATGATTGAGTGACTGAGTGACTGAGTGACTGAGTGACTGAGTGACTGAGTGACTGAGTGACTGAGTGAGTTAGTGAGTTAGTGACTGAGTGAGTTAGTGAGTTAGTGACTGACTGAGTTAGTGACTGACTGGCTGATTGACTGACTGAAGAAACTTACATCATAGGGAGAAAACTGAACGAACTACACGAGCAAGTGAGTTCATTCACTCACTTATAAGGAGGTAACTGAACTGAATCACCTAACAACCCTAGTAGAACCTAGATAATACGCGTTTAACTGAAACTCAAGTAATTTAAAAACATCTTGATATTCCTGCACACCTTGAAATAATCATACCAGCTTTGTAATAAAAGTGAGCCAGTTACTGAGGGATTAGATACTTGAATAATTTTCCAAGAGACGGCTTTTCTTGAGTACATTAAGAAAAAACCATCAAATCACTCGCTTTTTCCTACTTTCCACCTTTATATGTTCCCCATTCCTTTCCACCCTTCTGTTCATTCCTTTCCACCATTTTGTTCCTTTCTTTTCGCTTTTGTTCCACTTCCCAGCCCTAAAAAAATAAAATCGTGCGGTGCCCAAATCTCAGGTATAAATATCGCGGATTTCGCTTTTTTTTTAACCAGTTTTCAACCACATTCCCATTCAAATACATTCTAGACAGCATCGTACTGCGGTGATTATTTGCATTTACCAATTGTTCCAACTGAATGACCAATGTTGACAACTGCATCTCGTTAAGTTTCAGCCTTGTATGAGCTTTACCTGTTGTTTTGCATGTATATGAAGGGGAGTGTGCGTGTATGTGGAAACGTGCTTAAGTGACGATACATCCGACCGGGCGGACATATGGCCCCTCTGCCCCGCAAGGAGTCGTGCTGCTGTGTACAAATTTTGCAGCATTGGTGGAGGGGAGTTGATGATAGGTCTTTTCTGATTGCACGTTTCTACATACTGAAGACTCAAGGTTCGACATGCTAGTAGTAGACATGTGTTTACTGCGAGCATGTCGATACTTGCCACTTTGATTTTATGATGATTCCTATATTCACACTGTACGAGGAGTTTCTGCTCCCCTGACTACAAACAAAAATACTGATTTAATGACTCTGAGAATCGAGGTGGCGAACGAACGAACTAAACGAGCGAAGCGAGTTTAGTGAGTGAGTGAGTGAGTAAATAAGTACACGAAGAAGGAGTGGTGAGAAAGTACACGAAGAAGGAGTGGTGAGAAAGTACATGAAGAAGTGGAAGTGGTGAAAGTAGATGGAGAAACGGTAGTGTAGATAAGGAAAGCTCACAACCTGTAGAATGAAAAAGCAGAAGCTGTACCATGGAACATCCCGTATGACTTTTGGAACATACTTGGATAGTTCCACAGTGGAGGTGCGTTCTCATCCCACGACACGTGGAAGTTGTTGGCCTCACGTTTACCTTACTTATTCAACCCTATTTACTTGCCTTAGGTCTAACTTCATTTACCTCAACTTAGTCAACTCGTTCAACCTCATTGACTCACCATGATTCTTTCTTATATTATAGGAGAGTTAACTGAACGAGCGAACGACCGAAGCGAGAGAAGTGAGTGAGTGAGTGAACATTATATGGAGTTAACTGAACGAGCGAACGACCGAAGCGAGAGAAGTGAGTGAGTGAGTGAACTAACATTATATGGAGTTAACTGAACGAGCGAACGAACTTCATGAGCGAAGCGAGAGAAGTGAGTGAGTGAATAAACATATTGAATAGTTGAAAGAAGACAATGAATAGACATTACACGAAATGAGTGGGTTGGTTATAGACACAAGGGACCAATTATCATCAGAAGTAACTGAACGAGCGAATGAACTAACATAATATATGGAGATAACTGAACGAGAGAACGAACATACATCATATGAGAGTTAACTGGACGAACTAATGACGTCATCTCTCTAAATACTGTAAGTTCATTTTTTAGTTATTTCTATAGATTCTCACACAGCAGCCTCTATAAATACTGTTTAAGCACTCGCACATCTATCTCTTTACAAAAGCTCACTCACCCATTTATCTCTATATAAAAGCTCACTCACTTCCTTAAGCCACCGAAACTCACTGACTCAAATATCTTTCTATAGTTCACTCACTCACTCACTTCACTCTCTTTGTTCCTGAAGTCATTCGGTTACCTGTTTATATGTATTACGTAATCCAAAAATGGTTGCAAATCGCGATGAGCTAATTTTCCGCGATGTCGATGCAGGACCACAGACAATTTATAGGTATAATTTGCTAAAACAGGGGAATAATGTGTAAAAAAGGAGGTGTGAGTTCGTTCCACTCGGTTACAGTTGGTCACAATCAGTATTAGTACTGTAACGTTACTACAATGTTAGTTCACAACAATCTACTTACTCGTTCAATATTCATAATAATCTACTTGTTCAATATTCACAATAATCTACTTACTCGTTCAATATTCAAAATAATCTACTTATTCGTTCAATATTCATTCTTGTTTATCATTCAGAGTTTGATATACAAGATTTCGATCATTCCCATCACTCGCATCGCTCGTATGATATTTGCTCTGTCATCATAACCAACTAACTTAGTGTGTTTATATTCACATTTTCTTTCAACTCTTCAAATGTTTATTAACTTACTCACATGTTTGTAAAAGGTATATTACGCATTTTAATCATCAGTCTCTATATAAGGTATATTCATACACTAACCCATATATATAGGTATATTCTGTCACTATCTCTAGTATGTAAGGTCACTAGAGAGTTGTGTCTATACTTATTTAAAGTCACTCACTAAATCTCTCTACAAGTAAGTTCACTCAATTATTTCTATATGTAAGTTCACTCATGAGTTATCTCTATATTATGTATGTTCACCCATGAGTTATCTCTATATTATGTAAATTCACTCACTCACTCACATCACCTGCTTCACTCGTGAAGTTCATTCGCTAATTCAGTTATCTCCATATATTATGTTGGTTCACTCTCTCACTCACTTCTCTCGCTTCGCTCGTGAAGTTCATTCGCTCGTAAAGTTCGCTCGTTCGTTCGTTCTTTTTTTTTCACCATGAGATCCCTCATACGATACCGCTGGCATGGGTGCCGAAACACACTCCTTCTTCGCAACCTCCACTCATCCAAACCCCATCGCATCAACTCCCCCCGTTTCAACCCAGACCTCGACACCCGCGCACTCTTCACCGGATCCCAGGCCCACAAGTTGATCAATGACCCCAAGCTATGTGCCCGCTACGTTGAATTGCTCAGATCCCACGAAAAGATGACACAACGCGAGCGTTCCACCATATTCGCCACCATAGACAGCCTCGTGGATGTAGCCAGCGGTTTCCCCGACCCCAACACCATTCAGCTCATATTCGACTTATGGGCAGCAGTCTTTGCCAAACGCGCAGTGGGAGAAGTGGCACTCCTACAGAATGACCTCCTCAGCATCCGTGATCGCGTCACACACTTGTGTATCAACACTCGTAACTATCACATCTACGAAAAATACTTGAGAAGAGCAGATACTCGGTCATGGGCAGATACATTGGCACAGACGTTCCAGTTGCATGACTCCAACAAAAAGATCGTGCTAAATCGGCAGGCAGTGGCCTCACACCTCCGTAACGAAGCTGTTCCAGTGGAATCGCGCCGACAACTCCTCGCTCAACTCATACATGCCGGTGTGTTGAATACCACCGATAACAACGAGCGTATGTTCTTCTACCAGGTATTTGTGGAAATGGCCGAGGTTCTTGGAGATGGGCACTTTAGCTTCTTACAACCCGAGTACAACGTTTATACGCGCATTTTGCGGCTCATGGGCATGCCGCATAAGAAGCCCTTCCTCGAGCACATTGCCAGCATCAGTAGCCTTTTCTCGTCGGAATCGCAGAAAAATTCCTTCCTCACGCTGAGCATGAACGCTTTGCACGCGGTGGCTCCCAACAGCACACTCAACTTGTGGAAGTACAAGTTGGAATCGTGCCAAAATTCGAGTTGTCGGCTCCATTATCGCGACCTCACCAGTGCCATGCACGCATTGTGCGGGTTGAAACTCCACAAAGAGGCCATCGTACTTTACTCTAACCACCCGGACTTGCACCACGAGGACCAGATCGAGCCCATGTTGCGGGTCAGCGAGGAAACCAAGAACTGGCTGTTGTTGCAGTCGCAGTTCGAGGACATGTACGGCAAGGGCCGTCTCCCCTATATCGAGCACTACGTAGTGGTGATGCGTGCGTTGTCACGCGAGGGATATACCGAACAGGTAGATCAGCTCTACGAGCAGTTAAAGAAGCGAAATTTGCAACCCAACGACTTGATCTTCGCAGCCTTGATCTCAGCAAGGCTTCATGGAAATGACATAGCTGGTGCAAGAGAATGTTTCCAGCAGTACTTGGTGCACCTGCACGACCGAAAAAGGAGCGCGTGGCTTTACGGTCTCATGTTTCGCGCGTACATTCGTGCGGGTGATCTCGACGGAGCCATGGGTTTTTTGCGCGAAACTGCCAAAACACAGCGAGCGCAAAAAGTCGAACTTGTGAATGATTCGACCATTGCGGCACTTGTAGCATTTGCCGCGCGTAACTACGGTTTACGTGAGATTGAGGAGCTGGTGGCCACGGCCAAGCTGCTAGGTGTGGCTGGACACAACACCTATGTAAGTTTGGCCCACGCCTATACGAGTCTTGATCTTTTCGAGCGTGCGGATGCTGCTGCGTATTTGTCACATCTGGAAGCTGATGTTCCGTTCACCAACCCTGACAGTTATGCCGCACAGTTGCGCAACTACATGAAGTGGCTCGAGGTCACACCGCGTGGTGACTTGAAGAACTTCCTCGAGCTCAAGTGTGCCTTCATTGCCGAGATGGTACTTGCGAAACTGGACGAAGTGGTCAGTGTATACGGTGGCAGTGCGCTCATATACGCACAAGTCATCAAGTACTTTCTCCAGCGCAAGCAGCTTACTGAGGCGTCGGAAGTGCTCTCACTTGCCAAGCAGAATGGTGTGCTTACCGAGGCGCACTTTCTCCCGATTCTCCGCTACCTTGCACGCCAGAAGACCTTTGATGGCTATACAGAAATTCTCACCATGTACAGGCGTATGGCCAAGGAGAGGGTCACGGTTACCACTGCCACGTATGTGTACATCATGAAGGCGCTCAATTTTCTCGACCGACACCAGGGTGCTGAGAACTCCACCAAGTTGTTGGCCAACGTGATGGAGATGAATGGGTTGAGTATGGATGGGAAGAGAGAGCACACTGCGCCGAATCTCATGGACAGTTCCATCGACCTTTGCCGTATAATATCTGCCTATGTCGAGGCGTTTCTGGAGAGGCTGCACTCGCAGCTTCTTGTGAATTTCTTCAATCAGATCAAGGATGTGTTGGGGCAGCGTCATCTGCATCGTTTTCGTTTTACGGTGTATATTGAGATGTCGAAAATATATCGTTTACAGGATCATGATCTGTTGGCGAGTCAGTTATTGGAGGCTGGTTTGGATGATGTTCGAAGAATCAGCGAGAGGTATGTGAGGGAGTGGGGGGAGGGGGTAAATAATGGGGGAGAGCATAAACAAGGACAGCTTGAACAGGGACAACCTAACGAAGGAGAACCTAATCAAGAACAACCTAGCCAAGGAGAACCTAATCAAGAACAACCTAACCAAGGAGAACCTAATCAAGAACAACCTAACCAAGGAGAACCTAATCAAGAACAACCTAACCAAGGAGAACCTAATCAAGAACAACCTAACCAAGGACAACCCGGAAATAACCACACTCATGACACCCAAAATAACCAAACTCATGACACCCAAAATAACCAAACTCATAGCACCCAAAATAACCAAACCCCCCCATCTAATCAAACCACCCCCGATGTCATCCTCCCTAGCTCACTAAACGTCATCTACCGCAAACTCACCGCCATGCTCCTCCGCATGAACAGGGACACCTCCAGCCTCCTCCCTAGTATCGACGGAGACTTGATGTCCTTGACGGGACTGCAGTACAACACCATCATCGCACACGTGCTATCCAAACCCGCCGACGAGGTCACATTCCACCGAATCATGAAAATCACCGAGGATCACCTTGTGGCGGGCAACTGGGTAGAAGTACGCATCATGAGAATATACCAGCAGTTGTACCATATTGCATACGAGCACATGTGCAATGTCGTGGGGAAAGGACGCATCAACAAGCAATACAGGCTATTGAACAAGTACTACAATGTGGCGGGTCAGAGACCTGAGCCGAGCAACATTGGTGCGTTGAAGAGATTCACGGCCTTATTCCACGAATCCAAGTCCGTGATCAATGCCCAGAAATGGACGGTTGAGGCCATATTTAAGGACATCCCGGGCTTTTTTATCCCGGAAAAGAGCATTTTGTCGCGCAACAAGTTGTTGCCCGTGAACTGCAACCGCTTGTGGTTGGAAATGAACCGCTATGTGGGCGATGATAAGCAGAAGGCGTTTGCTTTGATGGACGAATATCCGCAGACTGTGGAGTTTTTGTTGTACAACGAGTCTGCCAAGGTTCGCCAGGGCAAGTTTAGAGCGGGTGTTGACGCGCGCCTGCCGCATGTGGGCAAGGAGAGTTTTGAGGCGAAGGTGAAGCGGACCTTGGAGGTTTTGAATGAGATGAGGTGGGGATATTAACGAACATCACGAGCGAAGCGAGTGATGTGAGTGAGTGAATTTCAGAGTGATTAATTGAACGAACGAGCGAACATCACGAGTGAAGTGAGTGAATTTCAGAGTGATTGAACAGACATTATCGGAGTGATTAATTGAACGAACTGAACGAGCGAAGCGAGTGGAGTGAGTGAACGAACATCACCGGAGTGATTAACTGAATGATCGAGTGACTGAAGGAGTGAACAAAAACCATCGGAGTGGTTAAGTGAGTGAACAAACATATATAGAGAAGGGAGAATGGAGGAAGCATACTGGGGAAGGTACACCGAGAAAGTCACTAAAAATTGAGATACTGAGAAAGTCACTAAAAATTCAGATACTCAAGAGATTGAAAGAGGCACAAGATTAAGGTACCCAAGATGAAAAGGCACACTAAATATAGAGATAACGAAGGACACACCGAACAAAGATGCGGAGGACAAAAACTAAAACACACTAAATAACTCACACCTACTCACTCTCTCGCTCGTTCGTTCGTTCGCTGGTCATCCTCAACCATTATGCTCCTCCAGCGCACATTTTTCTCTAATTCTCGGATCTGGATTACTGCCGCCCCCAGACACTGTGTGCCCAAGCTCTTTTATGTGCATCCTTTGAAATCCACTTGCTTGGGGCTACGATGATGGAAGCCAGGGATGAAATGACTACAGCCATCCTTAAGTGAAGAAGGTTGAGTATTGGAGTAATATAAAACGGATAGACCAAGGGCCAGCTAAAACAAGGTTCAACAAGGGCAGCCAAGAAAGGATCAACAAGGACCAGCTGAGTAGATTGGGACCAGCTAAAACGATGGGACATTAAGAGCCTAGAGATCAGCTCAAACGAGGTATAACTGGAACATTAAGAGCCTAGAGACCAGCTCCGCCAATGATGACATCGTTTGTCTAATGGCTCATACATAAGCAGACTAGGTCTGTATTGCATATTCTTGTACATACCATAGAATTAGGAGAGTTAATGAAATGAGAGCGATCAGGAGTAGTCAAAGGGAAGTGATACAATTAAAAGATTGTCAAATACTACAAGCAGTACAAAATAGTAACTTCACGAGCGAACTTACACCATTGGAGAGATAACTGAACGAGTGAACTTACATCATTGAAGTGATAACGGAATGAAACAACGAACTTCACTCGCTCCATTTCGTTTTCAGGTTTCCCATAAACTACCCGTATACTAAAATTGACAAAAAAACAGAAAAATTGTAAAAATTGTAAAACCGTCTTTTGTGAAAACTCACTGCATATGTTTACCTTACAACACATAAATTGATAGCTATTCCTTCATTTACCGCAATATTTATTGTGTTTCTCCTTTGCTCTTCCTCATCTCTCCATATCCTAATTATTACTTCCCTATAAATCTTCAAGGGACATTTAAACACCCACTAACTCAGTCCCTCGCTAATTCAGTCCCTCGCTAATTCCCTCCCTCCCTCACTAACTCATTCGCTTCGCTCGTGAGTTCGCTCTAACTCTTCCTTCCCTTCTTCCCCTCCTTCTTCTTTGGTTCCGCAAACTTAAACTGCCCCTCACCGGTCTCACCATAAATCAACGGACCAATATATGGCTGAATGTTCCACTCCAACCTCACATTTGCATCTCTTCCTCTGAACGAGCTTTCCACATCCCACACAGAGTACTTGGCCTTTACATTCTTCAAGCTCAAGACAGCATCATCCTTGTTGGTGATGATCTTGTCCCAATAAGTCACCCTGTTGGACGAGCCCGGAGCTTTACCATCATACTCCGCGGTCAAGTACACAAAGATCTGCTTGGTGTTCCAGTTGAACAACGGTGTCAAGTCGGCATCCAAATCGAACAGAACACGTGAGTTTTCTTTGGGCTTCCGGTTCACTGAGCCGTAGTTAAACGAGTACTTGATATTTGTAGTTGGGCGGAAGTTACTGAGGCTGGATTCGATTCCCCAAGCGTTGTCCATGTAGAGCTGGCCGAGTGTTATTGCCACGATGATGGCCAGCACCACCATTGAGGTGGTGAGGAGTTGGTTGCCCAACGATTGGAACCGGGTCACCAAGTTGAACATTACGTGGAGAAAAAAATAAGTAATAGAAGGAAAGTGTATTTTGAGGTTGGAGGGTGGTTCACATAGACATTCACTTTTATGATTCACTTATTCATTTGCTTGCTTATTCAGTCGTTCACTTATTCAGTCACTTATTTACTCATTCACTCATTCAGTCATCCACTTATTCAGTCACTTAATCACTTCCTTTTATCACTCACTCACTTATTCACTTATATCACTTATATCACTCATCCTTGGGTACATTGTGAATGATCGACCCGGTATGTGAAATCTGTGTACTGGCACAAATTGCTGGAGAAGGATCACTGAGTGGATGAAAGCAGTACCCAAGTTAATTCAATTTTCTAGTTTATGAAGTGGAGGAAAGAGTACACAAAGTATGAAGAATAGAAAACATCAGAATCAGAGAAAGGATATTTCTATGGTTCGACCTGTCACTAAGAGGAAACTCGTATTCATCTTCATAAGTATCATCTTCATTAGTATCATCTTAAATATCATCTTCATAAGTATCCATAAGTTTCTCCTCTCCAAAAGTATGCCTTCTCCAATTGACATTCTTAGAAACCACGTCTTTACTCTGACCACTCGAAACAACTACACTTACCGCGAACTTCATCCTTTATTGTCTCGCTCTCAGATCCCATCAGGAGACGACTTTCATCTACTGATCAAGGTATATTCAATTTAAAATTCGAGATACCAATATGACATGAGTTTCGAGTACACCAATAACATCTGACTCGCATAAACTTAATTGGTGTTCTTATTGAAACTCTTAAAGGGTATACACTAGCCCAAGATGGGTATTTCGTGGAGTTCCTGGATTGTGCCAAAACCGCTCGTATGTGCTAGTGATGCTTTGGTTTCAGTTCATGTGTGGGTTTATATAAACGAACTAAATGAACTAAATTAACTGGTACGGTTATTTTTACATTCCGTTCAATTAGATATTTAGTTCATCTCTGCTCCATCTTTGTTCACTTGCTCAGTCATCTCTATATATCATATTAGTTCACTCACTCAGGTATCTTTATGTATCTTCTACACCATGGTTTTTCACTCCATTATCACTCCCTTTTCACTCATTTCAATCATTCTACTCTCGTGGAGTCTCTATATATGTTTATTCGCTCGTGCATTTTCTATATATCATGCTTATTCACTCGCTTCTCTTGTGAAATCTCTATACATTATGTTCATTCACTCGCTTCTCTTGTGAAATCTCTATACATCATGTTTATTCACGAGCGAATAATGTTTATTACTCACTTCACTCGCTTCGCTCCTAAGTTCGTTTTCACTATTGATATAGGTTTCAACTCATTATATACCCATGATTCTTATGCTGACAACTGTTCTCAGGTTTTATGTGCTAAAAGTCAACTCAGCTAAGTCGATTTTCGGGTCCTTTATTTTTCGCAGCCACGGCACCAACTACACTTCAGTGATTTACAGGCCCACCACATGGAGTTTACTTCAAGAGCTCATGAAATGGCGGAATCAATTGTGATCCCATGCCATGTTGGCGTGGGGAGCTCAGGTACAAACCACCCCAGCTTGGCCGGAACGATTCTGCTGGATGGATTCAGCTTGACTGGTTACGGTGTTGAATGTACTGGCTCCTGTGTGCATGCTCTGGCTCCAGTGTGCATGCTCTGGCTCCAGTGTCCATGCTCTGACTCCTGTTTTAAACTCTGACCCCTGTTTTAAACTCTCTTAGCACGCATGATGAGTTGTGTACACTCTCCATTGTTACCTACTCAAATTGTGGTTATTCTCACTTCACTAACGCAATCATTATAATGATCGTCACTCATTTCGATGTTTATCACTAGTGAAAAACGGATAGAGATAATTGATTTCATCAGAATAGCTTATTACTGCTTATTCAGAAGTTATTTGTTCACATATAAGGTGGTATCTAATGTGTAGTTCAGCCTGGTATCAAAAGAATTTATCGAACGAACTTAACGAACGAAGTGAGTTAAGTGAGTGAGTGAGTGAGCTTAGAGAAATAGTGAATACTGAGTGAGTGAGCTTAGAGAAATAGTGAATACTGAGTGAATGAGCAACTGAGTGTCTATGCATTACTAGTGATTCGGCCCACTCACCCACTCAGTACGATAAACACTCAACTACATCTCTCTAATTAATCTCCATCATTACTATCTACCATGACTAACTCCCATCATTTAACACCTTCTATTCTGTAAACTCCATCCTGTAAACTCCGTGAATCATATATGTTATCTCCCTCGCTTGTGGGCTCAGTGTTGAGTTCCCAGTGTTGAGTTCCCAGTGTTCACTTAAAAATGACAATGTTTAATAATAAACTGTCATTGTTCACTCGCAAATTCTAAGTGTTCACCCACAAATGCTCAATGTTCACTCACAAACTCTCAGCATTCACTCACAAGTTCAAAGTGTTCACTCTTCTATATGTTCACTCTCAGCATTCACCACAAACTCTCAGTGTTCACTCGCTCACCTCGCTTTGCTCGGTTCAATTAAATAATCACTCACATTGGTCATATCGCTCACCTCGCTACGCTCGGTTCTCAAAAACTCACTGGCCTCACTCACCTCACTCACCTCGCTGCGCTCGACTCGCTAGGGTCGCTCGGTTTGTAAATCTTCTCCTGCTGCTGCTGCTGCTTCACCAACTTCTTCCTCATGCTCTTCGAAACCTCCTCACCCTTCGCATCCTTCAACGGTAATCCCTGCTCATCCCACTCAGAATACAAAGTACTGTCACGGAACATCTCCCTCGGATTGATCTTCATCCTGGCCAAACGCTCCTCCTCCTTCTTGGCATTCGCAGCCTGTTGCGCGGCCTTCTTCTTCTGCTTCTCCAAAGCCGCCTTCTCCTTCTCCTCCTGCTGTCTCACCAAGTCCTTCACCTCCAGCGCATTCAAAAACTTGACCAAGGCAGAGCCATTTGGACGGTCGTCCAACGAAACACCCACATGCACCAACTGAGCACGTACTGCATCACTGGCACGGAGAAACTCACCTGCACCCTTGCCCTCAATGGCAAGCCCCCGCACAGCATCTCTGAACTGCGAAAACACCTTGACAATAGGCAACGCCACATCCTCAGCAGAGGCACCGGTGTCCGCAGTGGTCTCGACCCAACCCAAGCCGTCAGCGCGTACCTCAAAGCCGAGAATACGCAAGATCTTGGCAATCCACGTGGTCACATTCAACAATACACCAATGCGCATCTCAGCCTGTCCCACTGCACACTGCTGGATGTATGAGTTGCTCTTGCCCACAAGCTCCTGTACGGCACGCAAGGCCTGTGGAGTGGACAAGTTGTCACAGAACGCCGCGTGCACGTCGTCCTGGGCCTTCTTCAAGTCGGCCTGCAACTGCTTCTCAGTGTCCGACAAGCGCTTCGACACAATGCCCGTGCTGTGTTTGTAGTCACTGTGCAATGCACGAACAGTGGTGAAGAACTTGGACAAGGTCAGCTCAAACAGGCGGACCTCCTGCACCAAACTGTCCTTAAAGTCCAACAGCTTGTCCCAAGCCGAGAGTGCAAACACCAAACGCAACTGACGCGCCGAGTAGTCGCGCAATGCCTCCTCAATAGTGATGAAGTTCTTCAACGACTTGGACATTTTCTGGCCCTGGATGTGCAAGTGTCCGTTGTGCAAGAAGTAATTGACCCACTGTCTGTTGTCAAAGTACGCCTCCGACTGTGCGAGCTCGTTGTCGTGGTGCGGGAAACACAAGTCCACACCCCCCGAGTGGATGTCCATGTTGGCGCCCGTGATGTCCGATGCCATCACAGAGCACTCGATATGCCACCCAGGGCGACCCTCGCCCCAAGGAGATGCCCATGCGGGCTCACCGGGCTTCAGGCCCTTCCAGAGCGCAAAGTCCGCGGCACTGCGCTTGCCATCAAATGACGAGAGCGAACCCTCACCGTCATTAATCAACGACATGTCGCCCTTGTTCCATGGCTGAAGCTTGGCGTAATCGTGCTTGGGGTCGTTTTCAAACCGCGTGGTGTCAAAGTACACCGACCCGTCGCTGGTCGAGTAAGCGAACCCATTCTTCACAATCTTCTCCACAAACGCAATGATGTCAGGAATGTACTCCGAAACACGCGTGGTGATGGTAGGTGGCAACACGTTCAACCGTGCCATGTCCTCATCAAACTTCTGCTCCCAGTACGCGGGCAACTTGCGGAAGATGGATGGGTCTGTCACTGTGTGGCCGAATTCTTTATCGAGCGCCCATTGTGACACGTCCTTGACGCCGGCAAAGAATGCAGCTGGCTCCTCGGTGCCTTCCAACGCCTTCTTGGCCTCGGTGACTGCGCGAACATGCATTGGGAATTTGGGTGAGAACTGCTGTGGGTCGACCGCCTGGGCCCACGCTGCGAAATCGCCACCTTTGAACTCAGGGATGTTGGCTGCGATGTATGCGTCCACGTATTTGCCAATCTGCTTTTTCAAATCGTCTGTGACTTGTGTGTGTTTTTCCAACTTTTGCTCAAACAAGTACTGCTGACGGGCGGCAATGATGATTTTATCATCGATGTCCGTGACGTTTTGCACGAACTCCACATTGTAGTTGAAGTAGTCCTGGAGGATACGTCTGCACAAGTCCGTGCTCACGTAGTTACGGGCGTGGCCCATGTGGGAGTACGTGTACACTGTTGGTCCGCAGCAGTACCAGGTGATGTGACCTGGTTTGTTTGGGACGAACTCGTTTTTCGAGCGTGTGAGCGAGTTGTAGAGCTTGAGGGCTGCCGGTTTACTGGCGGCTGGGGGGAACCATTCGGGTTGTGATTTGGTGGACATGACGCGTGCAAAACGAAGTAACATAAAAAGGAAAGAAAAGAGAATGGAATAGAGAGAATGGGGAATGACAGAAGAATATAGAGAGTAGAGAAGAATATAGAGAGAATAGAGGAGAATGACAGAAGAGTATGGAGAAGAACAGAGAAGAATATAGAGAGAAGAATAGAGAAGAATAAGGGAATAGGAAGAAAACGAATAGAGAAGAAGTAGGAAGTAATTATGGAATAGAGAAAAAGTGGGAAGTAATTATGGGATAGTGAGTCATGGATAGAGAAGAAATAGGAAAGAATCATGATAACGAATCATGGAATAGCTTCAGAATAGTAAATATGGAACAGTCAATCACAGAATAGTATCATACAACTGCATCACACAATAGTATCAAACAATAGTATCACACAATATAAAGGAATAGAGATTCACTAAATACAAAATCTGTATACTGAATACCAAACACAACTTACTAAATAGCAGATTCAGCAATACCATGATGAATACCTAGCTAAAACATTCCAGTGATATCATGCTCAATACCTAGCTAAAATTAAGAGTCACAACTACTCTCAACTGGCCATTGCTGTATACAAAGTCACAGATTTCTGAGTCATAGTTAGGCTGACTAGTTCATGGCATCTACAAAAAGCTGGTGTCTACATCAGCCTCCAGCTTTTTATCCTCAGCTGTTGTAGAGTCCAAGCTAGAATATCCCATTGAAAGACAAATGTACGTCACATCTGTCTTCAAAAATTACTCTCCCCAGTCTACTCACCTCCCTCTTACTCTCTACTCAACCTCTCTCCATATCACTATCCATACCCTTCTCTATTCCATACCCTTCTCTGTTAGTACTCAGACATATAGTTGGTCGCATCTCACGGGCCCTCCATAATGAAACTAGGCGTGTTTCGAAGGACACGCTCTCGAACGCAAATTATCGGTCATCATAATACATACCGTTCCACTCTGATACAAGTATCAGACTAATATAGTGACTTCCTCTGGAGTATCATCATAATATAGTATAGTTCTGGTGATACCTAGTTCTGCCTATTATAATATACCCTATTTCTATTAAAATATACCTCTTCTGACTAAAAACCACCCATATATTCGCAGTCCCTTTACATCCCCTTACATACAGGAAAAAAGATATTTCGAAATTATTTCACGTGTATAGGGCTCAACCCCTAACTCCATTTTTTCACTCCAACCATCGCAAATTTTTCGGGACGTGGTAAAAAAAGTCTCTTGTTGAATTTTTTTATCACTCTTCATACTACAACGATGTCCGCACAAACCACCGTGAAATCCGCAAACTGGAGATTGGTCGAGGTTGGCCGTGTTGTCTTGATCAACAACAAGGACCTCGCCACCATCGTCGAGATCATCGACCAGAAGAGAGTCTTGATTGACGGTCCAAAGGTCCAGAGACAGGCCATTGCCTTGGCTAGAGTCACCTTGACCCCAGTTGTTTTGGAGAAGTTGCCAAGAGGTGCCAGATCTGTCGTCGTCGCCAAGAAGTGGGCTGCTGCTGACATCGACGCCAAGTGGAACCAGACTGCCTGGGCCAAGAAGCTCGCTGCTAAGGAGAGAAGATCCCAGTTGACCGACTTTGAGAGATTCCAGGTCGTTGTCTTGAAGAAGCAGAGAAACTTGTCTGCCAAGAAGGCTGTCAAGGCTTAGGGGAGTTGTTAAATATTGGTCATTTCTAATGAATGTATATTGGATCAAGTAAGAACGAGCCAGCGAGTGAAGTGAGTGAGTGAGCTAATATGTAAGTGTTGGTGTGAGTGAGCTAGTAAGTGTTGGTGCTAAGTAGTTTCTGATACTGAGTCATATTTTACAAACTGAACTATAGTATGTAAATACTTTGTTCAAGTACTGAGAAATATAAGTTAGTATCGGATACTAACTTATATATTACTCAGTGCTACACAGTATCCGGTACTATACATTGAATAATAAGAACATGTGAAAACTTACATTAGACGTCCCTGGTATCATTACATACAGTGATGTACACGGGTGTTGTAGAGAAGTGGACGATTTTTTATTGTGGTTGATGCGAACTTCACTCGCTTCGCTCGTGAAGTGAGTGAGTGGGTGAGCTAACATTATATAGAAAAATAACTTGGAATGAGTGAGTGATCCAACATTATCAAGAAAGATAACTTCGAGCGAATGAGTGAGTTAACACTATCAAGAAACATTACTTCACAAACGAATGAGTGAGCAACATTATATAGAAAATAATTTCAAGCGAATGAGTAGAAAAATACCTTCGAGCGAATGAGTGAGTTAACATTCTCAAGGTAACTTGACTCGCTTCGCTCGTGAAGTAAGAGACTATAACAAGTATATGCTATTGTGTTAGGGACATATCGTTGTGAAGAGATATCCAAACAATGAAGCTCACTCACTCACTCACTTCATAGAGGAGGTTAGTTAAGTGACTGACTAACTCTATGAAATAGACTACCGAAGTGACTGACTAAGTTATATCAAAGGAAATTTTAACTGAATAATAGAACAGAGCATGCATGAGATAGTACACCTTGTTTGAATAACAGCTGTATCAGTTGGATTTTCCAATTCCCACAATGAAACTATTTCTGGTTGCAAATTTGTTTTCATTTTGATTTCACTTTGGTTCTTCTTTCACTGCTTCTCTACCATTTCATCTGTTATAAACTTGATACCCCTTACCATTCTTATTTACAGAACTGAGCATACTCGAGAAAAAGGCAGGTTGCTTTTTTGGCTGCGAAAATTCCAGAAAAGCGTTCAATATTCTTTTAAGTTTGTGCAGGCGAGCATTTGAGGAAGTTAAAACTAGAGTCTTCTATCAATGTGTGGGTTATGTGGAGATTGGTGCAAAAGAACTTCATGAGCGAAGCGAATGAAGTGAGTGAGAGAGTGAAAAATGCGATAGTAAAGTAAGAGAGTGAAAAGTGAGAGTGAAAAAGTGTGAGAGTAAATTAAGAGAGTGAAAAATTGCGAGAACTTACTTGCGGAAGAGTTTCTGAATCTGTTGCTTTCAATGCTCGTGAAGAAGTTTCAGGGATTATCTCGTTTGGAGGAGTATGACAGCATTGTACCGTTGTTGAACAACTTGTCACAGAACTTTACCAGTTTGGACTACGGGGCTTGTTACGGCGAGACGACCTCGGCAGAGATCAACTCTGTGTCCATTACACAACCGGTAGTCATGCAGCACTACCCTATGTGTACACGCCACTTACCCCACAGTGTTTATCGAGATACTATTAACCTTTATTGCTTCTTTAGTAATGACTTTGGTGTCAACAGGTAGTATGCACGTATCGGAAAACCTTCGTGAACTGACTCGATTTGAAGGCTAACTTGAATGGGTTCCAGATTCAAAGTACTTGAATTTTGTACTAGCGAGTGAGGCGAGTTGATCTTTTGTTCAATCGATTTGGTGTATTTGTTCTCACTCGTTTAGTTAGGACACTATATATGTTTGTTCAATAGCTAGTTCAGTCATGGTATGTATGTTCACTTATTCGGTTCTATCGCTCACTCACTCGTTTAGTTTGCTCATTCATTATGTTCATTTACTCTGTTCTCTCAATCGCTCACTTATCTCTATATTGTGTTTTTTGACTCACTCCCTTCACTCTCTGGTTCTGTTTGTACGTTCAGTTACCTCTGACTATAATGTTTACTCACTAACTCACTCACTAACTTCACTCGTGAAGTTCGGTCGTTCAGTTACCTCTGACTGTAATGTTTACTCACTCACTCTCTCACTTCACTCGTGAAGTTCGGTCGTTCAGTTACCTCTGACTGTAATGTTTACTCACTCACTTCACTCGCTTCGCTCGTGAAGTTCGTTCGCTCGTTCGCTCATAGCTCGTCGCTCTATTTACAATCTACCTATACACCTAGTTCTTCTCCTTCTTACTCTTCTCATGCTCCGCAATCAACTCCCTCTGCAACTGTGGCGAAGTCTGAGCATACTTCAAAAACTCCAACGAAAACTCGCCCTTACCCTGGGTCGAGGCCCTCAAACTGGTGGAAAATCCAAACATCAGGTTCAACGAACACTCGGCAGTCACAGTAAACTCGTCTTGCGAGTTCACAGTCTCCATGATCATACCACCCAACTTGTTGATCAAACCAACAACCGAACCCTGGAACTCATTCGGAGCACTCACCTCAACCGACATGATAGGCTCCAAAATCACCGGCTGGGCCTCCAAAAACGCCTGTCTAAAAGCACCAGCAGTAGCAGCCTTGAAAGCCAACTCCGAAGAGTCCACAGTGTGCGTGGCACCATCATTCACGTGCATGTGAACACCAAGAACCTTGTGTCCAATCAAAGGACCCTTCTCCAAACAGTCGTCAAATCCCTTGGAACACGCAAGCAAGTACTTCTCGGAAATCTTTCCACCAACAATGTGGTGTGTGAACTTGTTCTCATTAGGCAAAGGCTTGAACTCACCCATGACACGACCAAACTGACCAGCACCACCAGACTGCTTCTTGTGTGTGAAGTCAAAAGTGGTGGGGCATGTGATGGTCTCTCTGTAAGAGACTTGTGGCTTACCAGTAACACACTCCACACCATACTCACGCTTGATACGCTCAACATAAATCTCCAAGTGCAACTCACCCATTCCCGAGATAATAGTCTCCTTGGACTCAATGTCATACTTGACCCTGAAAGTAGGGTCCTCCTTCTGGAAACGGTTCATGGCCTTGGAAAACGCACCGTTGTCCTTCGACTTGGGCGCAATCGACAACGAAATCACCGCCTCAGGCACAAACATCGACGACATCGTGATGGCCTGCTCATTGGATGGACTTCCAAAAGTGTCTCCAGATGCACAGTCAATACCAAAAGTGGCACAGATCTCACCAGCACCAACCTCAGAAACGTCCTCCATATCGTTGGAGTGCATTCTTACCAAACGCGACACCTTGACCTTTTTGCCTGACTTGAGGTGGGTCATGTAAGCACCCTTCTTCAACTTACCCTGGTAAACACGAATGTAGGTCAACTGGCCATATGGACCCTCTTCCAACTTGAACGCAAGACCCACAAATGGAGCGGCCGATGATGGCACCAAGCTCACAGGTCTCTCTTCGCCCTTGACGAGTTCCAAACCCGTGTTCAAAACTTCGTTCGGTTGAGGAAGGTAGTCCACCACAGCGTCCAACACCGGCTGAATACCCTTGTTGGCCAATGCAGATCCCATCAATACCGGTGTGAACTTACGCCCGATGGTAGCACGCCTGATGGCTCCCTTGATCTGCTCCACAGAAGGCTCTTCGCCCTCGAGGTACAAGTCTGCCATCTCGTCATCGACATCAGCCAAGGTCTCAATGAGCAATGCTCTCTTTTCTTCGACAAGGTCCACCAAATCCGCAGGAATTTCCTCAGTAATGCGCAACTGTTCACCCTGAGCACCCTCGTTGTAGATGGCCACTCTGTCGATGATGTTGACCACACCCTTCAACTGGTCCTCAGCACCGATGGGCACCTGGATCGCAGCTGCTGGGGTCTTCAACTTGGTGTTAATCTGCTCGATGGCACGGAATGGGTTGGCACCCATTCTGTCCATCTTGTTGATGAAGGTCACACGTGGAACGTTGTAACGGCGCATTTGACGGTCAACTGTCACGGTTTGTGACTGCACACCCGAGACTGCACACACAACGAGAACAGCACCGTCAAGAACACGCAATGCACGCTCGACCTCGATGGTGAAGTCAATGTGACCTGGTGTATCGATCAAGTTGAAGTGGTAATTTTGGTTGTCTTTGTCCCAAGAACAGTACGTAGCAGCAGATTGGATAGTGATACCTTTTTCTCTTTCGAGGTCCATGTGGTCCATTTTGGCACCGACAGAGTCACGACCTCTGACTTCGTGGATGGCCTTGATACGGCCAGTATAGAAGAGGACACGTTCTGTGAAGGTTGTTTTACCGGAATCGATGTGTGCGGACACACCGATGTTTCTCATTTTCAGCGCATGGGCGAGATCAGCGGCGGGAAGGTTTGCGTTGATCTTGTCGATGATGACTTTTTCCTCCTCGTAAGTTTGGGGGATTGATTCGAGGGGTTCGGATGAGAACGGGCGGTAGAAGGTGCGAGATAGCGTGCGATAGCACGGGGAGACCCGTGGAGAGAGAAGCCTCAACATGAGGAAGAAAAAAAAAATGTAAACAATTTCATTCACTTACTTTACGAGCGAACATTATAGACAGAGGTAACTGAACGAACGAACTTCACGAGTGAACATTATAGACAGAGGTAACTGAACGAACGAACTTCACGAGTGAACATTATAGACAGAGGTAACTGAACGAACGAACTTCACGAGTGAACATTATAGACAGAGGTAACTGAACGAACGAACTTCACGAGTGAACATTATAGACAGAGGTAACTGAACGAACGAACTTCACGAGTGAAGTGAGTGAGTGAATAAATATTATAGACAGAGGTAACTGAACGAAAGAACTTCACAAGTGAAGTAAGTGAATGAATAAACATTATGATTCGAGGTACTGGCTCGTAAAGTAAGTGAGTGAATAAACATTACAACTCGAGGTCACTGAACAAACATTACGATAGAGATGAACATATATCTAGATGGAGTACTTAATGAGCGAACAAACTTGAGAAAATCGAAGCGAGCGAGTGAAAAAAACAGATAAAGAACAAACGAACTGAAAGAGAAAATTGACATGAGTTAGTGAAAAAACTAACAGAGTAATTAAAAGAGTGAAGTGAGTTCGTGAAAAATACAACTGAATAAGTTAGTGAAAAATATAGAATAACTGAATGAACAGTGGATAATAATTGAAGTTGGAATACTATAGTAAAACATTAAAGAATGAACATTATAGAAGCAATTAATAAGAGTAAATGAGTTATAGTAAGCAATTGTTCAGAAATATTCTTTGTTAAGTGAGTTCAGAAATTGCCTTTTATAAAGTGAGTTCGTTCAGAGTAAATGTACTGACAATGAATATTGCAAGCTTAGCATTTGTGAGATCGTAGGTTTCAAGTCAATATAAAAGTGGGTGTCTTTTGATGATAATTTCTGTCTAGTATAGTGTCTATTTTATCTGGTGTAAGGCACTGGAGGTTCTAGGACTGTATATAATACTACTGCCAGGACTGCACACAACCTGGTGAACGATCAGACGTTGGCAAGAGAACCAAGGCCGTGTTCGCTCCAGACTCTGGCCGTATTCGGCCTAGAATCACGGACCTTTTCGGCCCCGTGTCTTACAACCTTCCCGTACTCGGCCCATCATTGGCCAAGGGCATAGGCCTGAACGTACAGGTATAAATATGTCTTAGTTAGCCTTCTTGAATAAACAAGTTAGTTACAAGTCTTCCTAAACCAGAGTGTGAAAAACCTAACATTTGGTATATTGTCTATTATATTTGTAATAGTGTCTATTATATTTGTAATAGTGTCTATTATATTTGTAATAGTGTCTATTATATCTGATATAGTAATTAGTTCACTTGGTTCCACTAGTTCACTTGGCCCACTCACTGAAGTGAGTGAACTAGCATTATTATAGAGATAAGTGAACGACTCCACCAAAGGATTCGCATAAATGTTGGATAATTTTTTGGCTCTAGTAGTACTCGTGTGACTGTCTTCAATACAATCAGAACCTGAGTGGACTGCAATGCTGAACCTCTCAGCTGACTGAAACCGAGTCTATTCTTACTCACCTGGCTGAAATCTTAGAGTCAACCTCTAGAAGACACTGAATTGATAGAACATTCACTGACTTTGCCAGTTGATCGTCAATGAACCTCTAAAACTTACTCACTGACTTCGTCAGCTCATTCGTCAGCTCGTCATTATACCTCATAACCTCACTCACTAACCTCGACAGCTCCTTCGTCAGCTCGTCATTATACCTCAAATACTCACTCACTGACTTCGTCAGCTCCTTCGTTGAGCTCATTCGTTCATTCACCTGAACTTGAAACCTGCTTACACATCCATTACCCGATATTGCGGTGTCGGGGAGGACTCAGGACATTTTAGATTAGAAATGTGCACTTTGCTGCCTATTAGAGGCCTACCATGTATACATATATTAAAGGACTTCGATAAAGCATTCATATTGATAATCCTCGCTCATAGACATTTTCGCCAGACCGATCAATGTCTTGTAAAAAAAATAGACTCAGAACCACCAGTACCTTATTATTATGCAATAAACTCAAACACTTACAAGTTTAGTGACATGACGTTGTGGGCTTTAATCACATTATGTCATTACTTAGATCTTAAATCGTATAATTGGATTTCATTGGCAACATCTCACTCATGAGATTCTTTCGCATGTTCTCTATAATTCAGTCAGTACTCAATCGCTTAGTACTCAATCGCTTAGACTCACTCACTCACTTCACGAGCGAAGCAAGTGAAGTTCGAGTTCCCTCGTCAAAGTTCGCTCATTCGTTTAGTATTCTCGACCTCTTTGGCTGCAATTTTCCTGCACAGTTGACAGCTGTCATTCCTGCATTTACTTGCGACAAACAGGACTCTTTTGAGAAGAAACATGTATAACCGACTATTTGCAAAACACCAAGTTAAAGCACTTTGACCAGATTCTTACAACTAGTGTATCCAACAAAAAAGACACATTAGAAAGTTGCCCCTCTACATGGTCATACAATTTTCTGCACAAATCCACTGTCTATCCATTCATGCTAAATTGTGCTTCTGGTATGCAGTGTAGCGGTTAATTGTAAGGACATAGACCTAGAATGCACTTGACCAAACCAACTTCTCCCCTCCACCCCAGTGATGTATGCTTCACTAATACATCCTTGTTGACTATAGATCAAGCTACACTGAGAAATATTTCACAATCAAGGCTTTCCAGAGCTTGGCCCAAATGAACCCTATATTTTGCTCACTAAACACTTTGTAATCAAGTGCGTAAAATCACTTTATGGTATACACACATGTACACGATCACTCTACTTATGAGCATAGACGAGTTGACATTCTATTACCTTTCCTCGGCTTCTAACCTCCGAGTAGGGAAATTTAGCCTAATCACCAATTTTCTATTTTGTGCCTTTTACAGTGCTCCGATCAGGTAACTGTCTTAACAAATAATTCTCGTCGCATCTCCAGCATTCCCCTCCTCGCTTCGCTTTCATATCGCAACCAAATCATGGAGGCTTGTTTTCCACCTGGCCGCCCTGCCGTTCTTTGTGTTGCAACCTAACTGTACCACAAAATCGCCAACATGCACCTGTGCGATTTTGGCGCAAACCTTGAATTAGTCTAAGTGACCCTTGATATTCAGAGGGCCTTCGGTATTCAGAGGGCGTCGATATTCAGAGGAACCTAGAGAGAAGACCCCAGAGAAGAAGACCCAGAGAAGAAGACCCTCAATATTCAGAGTAAGACAAATTCGTTTGTTCGTTCAGAAATCTCTTCTATAGTGCAAGTTCACTCACTCACATCACTTGCTCCGCTCATGAAGTCCGTATCTTAATAAAACCCTCAATCTCTCAGAACTACTTTTTCTCATGCTTTTTCCTTATCACTCCTACCACTCACTCAGTTAACTCCATGTTTAAAAACTCGGTTAACTCTCTAATGTTTATTTACTCCGTTAACTCTGTTTCACTCACTCCGTTAACTCTCTGTTTATTCACTCACTCCGTTAACTCTCTGTTTACTCACTCACTCCGTTAACTCTCTGTTTATTCACTCACTCCGTTAACTCTCTGTTTACTCACTCACTCCGTTAACTCTCTGTTTACTCACTCACTCCGTTAACTCTCTGTTTATTCACTCACTCCGTTAACTCTCTGTTTATTCACTCACTCCGTTAACTCTCTGTTTATTCTCTCACTCCCTCACTCACTCACTGAACTCGCTTCGCTCGTTCAGTTCGCGCTAATCCCTTGGCTTCACCGGCCCAACCTTGTTCACGTTCCTAAACATATAAACACCCTTTGCACCCTCCCCATCATCATCCACAAACTGACAAGCCCTAATAACCTTCCACAAACTCTTCCACATGTTCTCACCCTCATACCTGTAGTGCTCACCCATGACCTTCTTGATAGCCTCCGTGGCCTCTCGAGCATTGTAAAATGGAATACGCGACACATAGTGGTGCAACACGTGGGTCTCGATGATGTCGTGGAAAATGTGCTGGCCAATGAAGCCATAGTCACGGTCAATGGTTGCAGCTGCACCACGTGCAAAAGTCCACTCACTGGCAGCATAGTGGGGCATAGTTGGGTCGGTGTGCTGCAAAAAGGTAACGAAAACCAACCAGTGGTTGACCCAGCACCACGGAACAAACCACAAAACAAGCATGTTGAAAACACCATAGTGCTTGGCAAACTGGTACACACCAGTAAAGGTCAAAGAAATTCCAATGTCCGACAAGATAATGTACCACCACTGGTGGGGGTCAAAGACGGGTGAGCCTGGTGCATAGTGTGACTTACCCAACTTCGACCAACCCTTGTACTCTTGGCCCGTAGCATTAGTGGTCAAGTACAACTGCAAACCACCCAACTGTTGGAAAACAAGGACAAGAAAAGAGTAAATTGGCGAGTCTTCCATAACCTCACTAATTTTGTTCTTACCCTTCATCTCCACAAACTCCTCCTTGGTGTAGGGAATGAAAACCATGTCCTTGGTCAAGTGGCCTGTGGCCTTGTGGTGCTTCGAGTGAGAGAACTTCCAAGAGAAATATGGCACCACAAGAATCGAGTGAAGTACCCATCCAACAAAATCATTGATGTTTTGATAATCGGAGAATGCGCCATGACCACACTCGTGTGCCAAAATCCACAAACCGAAACCAAACAACCCAATAAGATATGATTCAACCATCCAAAGTGCACCTCTAACGACTTGTGAAGTCGTTTCGTGCCCTGCAAATTCAACCTGAGGAATAGCCCAGTGACCCAAGTATGCGATGGCCGTAATGGCTACAATATCGCGAACAACATAGCCCATCGAACGCACCAAGGATCTCTCATAACAGTGTTTAGGGATGGCACTCAAGATATCCTTGATGGTATAATCTGGAACCTTGAACTCATTACCATAAGTGTCCACGGTTTTCATCCCCGAAGTGGGGCCGCTTTTGTCTGCTGTTTGCACAGTTCTGACACTAGTTCCAGTAGTAGTGGCCATCTTGTTGATTTCTATAAAATTTGCAACATGGCGTTTTTATGTGCACTTTTCTTTTTGTGCACGGACCAAGATGACGCGATGTGCATGTGACATCCAACGGTTTGACGAGATGAGGTCGATGGAGGATGGTGATTTGGTCTGAAGGTAAAGATGGGAGGTTCTGGTGTTTAAAGCGGTGTAAAATTGTTGTTTGACGCTTTGAATGGGCACTGCTGTGGTTGGTCGGGGTTTTGTGTAACCGATAGGCGCAGTTGAAAAAGTTGGACTGGGTTGATAACACGATGGATTATCGAGTGTAAGGTTCCGAGGGACCAAATATGGTGAGAAGACTAGTGGTGGTTAATATGTACTATATAGTGAAATTTTGCCAAAGAACGGCTTTATACAAGGGCAGATTGTGACATTCGAGTAGTATGGGGAATTTGTTGGGTAATGTGAGGTACAAAAGTAGTGAACAGAAGAGCGAAGCGAACGAAGCGAACAGAAGAGCGAAGCGAACAGAGGAGCGAAGCGAACAGAGGAGCGAAGCGAACAGAGGAGCGAAGCGAACAGAGGAGCGAAGCGAACAGAGGAGCGAAGCGAACAGAGGAGCGAAGCGAACAGAGGAGCGAAGCGAACAGAGGAGCGAAGCGAACAGAGGAGCGAAGCGAACAGAGGAGCGAAGCGAACAGAGGAGCGAAGCGAA